>JAPYZL010107949.1:0-20373 GCA_030522825.1 Platygaster orseoliae
GACCTAAGGTACATCTGTTGATATTTTCTTTGATATACAACTTTTATTTTGTGCAGTACAAAACTAAGAAAACGAAGTTTGATGCTAGTTTTCAGTAAAGTGATTTTCAGAATTTATCACTTAAACGTTATATCTTAGATAGTTCGATAAGAAAAATAACAATATTGACATGGCGTTGCTCGTGAAAGGTCAAAGAATCTCGTATATGGCTTTTACAAAAGGAACAGTATAATGATAAATGTGAAGTGCATCGGACGCAGGAAATATCGTCAGTATGTAAAATAGTTACGATTTCAATTTAGTATTTATAGTTCTCTTCGTAACTTATTCTGCATTGGCAAGGAACAGTTATTCGTTTAACCAACTTTTGAATTTCATCAAATTTCAGTAGACTGGTAATTATAGTAAAATATGTCTCTTTTCATTATTTCATTAGTGTTCCAGCATTTCTCTAAGAAGATTTTTTTGGTTCAACTATATGTGAAAAAACCTACGACAATATAGAGAAAACAAATAATTTCGAGCTGTTTTTTTGTTTGGAATAGGTAAATTAAATTTTTTTTTTTAATTTCGTATTTTTTCATGTTTGACGAAAATGGATTTATTTTCCGGGTTTTTCAAGAAAAATTCATGTATAGGATATTCATAAAAAAGATTTTGAGAACATAACTATAAACCATTTTTTTTGCTCTTTCGTATGGAAATTGAAAAAAGGTTTTCTATATGTATGTAAGGTTGGAATTTTATACGTAACTGAAATAAATATAATTTTTGGATTCGAATTAAATTTGTTGGCTCATAAATTGTGAAATCACATTATCAAAGGCATTAATTGTAAATCATTTTTACATGTCTGGCTTTTCAAAAAAAAAAAAAAAAAAAAAAAAACAGAAAAAAAAAAATAAATTTGAAAAAGGGCAAACAATTTTTTTTTTTTGATATTTCAGCGTAATATATACCTATTAAATGATATTTTGTTTCATTTTGCCATTTAATTTCTCTATTTTCATTAAATGTTTATTTATTTAAAAAATCGTATTATAATTTCAATATAATAAATAAATATATAATAATTTTACCAAAATTACAGTATCAACGTATAAAATTAGTCACATCGCTTAACGACAATTTTCTAAAAGAATATTAACATTTTTTTCTTCTACTCATATTTCAAAACGTCTCTAAATTTCTAAGACGAATGATTTTTCGGAGAAGCAAAAATTATTTGGTATTTCAACAGAGACGCACTTAAATTATTCTACTTCATAACATCGCTTTCTTATAATCGTGAAAGATCTGTTTCGTATAGTCAATCGTGATTTCTAATCAAATTATTGAATTTGAAGTATTCTTTTTTTCTGAATTCTCTGAAACGATTTTCAAAATTATCAGTTAGTTTCGTCAATTTTATTTCATTCAAAACTCTTCAAAATCCATCGATAGACTCGAAAATATCAAAATTAGTAAAGCTTGGAAGTTATCGATCTACTTTTGATATTAACACAGAATTATAGAAAATTCCAGAAATAATCCGAAAAAATCATGTTTTGTATTTTCAAAAAAGGTGGAAGTTGAATCAAAATTAGTAAAGTTAAATAAAAAATGGTTAAAGTTGCTTTAAACTGTAGTAATATATTACTATACAAGCGGGTAACGCTTGTTCTACCGAAACGAAGACTTAAAATCAGAGGCAGAGTCGAGGATTTTATTAGTTACGTTAAAGTAAAATTTTAGCTGCGTGTACAATACGATATTTTATACGATTATCATCTTAAAACCCGTCCAAATGACAAACTTTGAGATAAGAATTGTAGAAAATAGTTTTTTAAAATTGAGGCAAATGTTGCATTGTGACGTAAAAAAATTCGTCTAGCGCAATTAAATGTTCCTATTTGGTTGGTATGATTTTTTTTTGACGTTGATTAAACACGTTTTACGAGTGATGTAAAGTTTTAAACAATTTCAGAGATATTAACATAAGTAAAAAATTTATGATCGATTGTTGCATTTTCAAGTATGACTTGAAACTTTGTTAAAGTAAATGAAAATGTATAATTTATTTATTTTGTCACCTCGAAAATAAACACACTTGAAAGTAAGGTAAAAGAACTTGAAATATCATTTGATTTTTCAAAATTCTGTGGTCCTTTTTCAAGGTCAACAAAGTTTAAAAATCCGTCAACATCTTACAAAATCAACAAAAGTGTTACTGAAAACATTTTCTCATGAATTTTTAAAATTCTCAGAATTTTCGAAAAGCTTAAGAAAAATTGGAAAATAAGAAGAAATCACAAAATTCCACAAAGTCCCAAAAGATACAAAGATAAAATTTCAATATGACAAGAAAAATTACCAATTTTTGATATTTTTTTGAATCTCTATAAAATTAAGCAAACAATTCGTAAATGTGATAATTAGTAGTAAGTAATTAATAATTGGCCAAATTTTTTGGAAAAATTCTCAGATTTTACCACAATAACAATTCATATTTTCATCATAAAAAGTTTGTGAAACTCGCGAAATTCGACGTAAATATTTACAACAACTTATAAATTTCAAGAAATCCACTTGTAATTTCCTACACCAAACAGAATCAGTTAAAAATTACATTACAGGAACAAAAAAATGTCAAAATCAAGAAAATTATCAAGAGACATGAAACCACCAACCCCAGAAGAAATTTTGAACTCAGAACATGAAAAAATTTCTCTAATCCCAGAAAGCCACAAAAGTTACGTTTTAAAATTCCTAAAACCAGGACGGCAAAACGTCTATTACACGGATCCCAAAGAACTCGAAGACCTCAAATTCTACTTCAAATTCGTCATAAAAAACTCCTCCTACTTCCATTGCCTCGCTTGCGACAGAAACATTTCGATTGACCCGCAAAATTTTTATGAACACCTAGTTGGAAAAAGTCATGTCGACAACATGCATTTTTTAATAGAAAAAGACAGAGAATTCGAAGATTTCCGGGATCAATTGAGCGATTTGGATTTAGCTGCAGAAAAAATTATATCGAAAAACAAAAAAATAGTATTTTGCTTTATCTGCCAACAAACGTTGAAAAACAAAAACGGTATCTTGTGGAAGCACATCAAAAGTTCCTCTCACAAATCCAAAGTGGAAATTTCCAATGAAGAACTCAAAGAGTCTTTCAATAAAATTAAAAAAATGATCGAAAATACATGGTTCTTCATTCAGCGATACATGTGTCAGATTTGTCACTCGAAATTTGATTATGAGGTCGATTTTTCGAACCATTTTTTCACTGTTAGTCATGGTTTCGGAGAGAATAAGTGCGCTGATTTACATAAAATGTCAGTTTTTGGAAATTGCATACCTTGTGGAGGTCTTTGGCTAGGTTTTCCCGAAACTTTGGAAAGACATCGTCGAATTGCGATTCACGAAAATCTCCTAAAGGAAAATTATCAAGATTCGCCGAAGCCGATCAGGATTTCGCAGGTACTGGAAAATGTCGAGGAGAGTTTGAGAGAATTATTGAAAATTTCGGAAAAGGCTGGGACATTTTTTTCGGAAAAAAAAGAAGAAATCGTAAGAGCTTTGGAAAAACCATTGAAGGAGAAATTCGAGAAAGCTGAGATTTTTAGTGGAGGTTCCACGGTATATGGAATTTGCTCTGAAGATTCAAAAATGGACTTTTTTCTCAACACTGGAAGGTTTTCGAATGAACATTGTGAGTGTGAATTTCACGTACATATGTGCATCAAAAGTTATTTTTATAAATAATTGCTACTATTTCTAACACTATATATCATTTAACCTATCATTTTTTATCTACGAAATGTCTTACTAGTTTTACAAACTAATCGTACATCATAAAATGGAATGTTTATTTGCAGCCTAAACCTATATCAAAAAGATTTTTCTTATCATTTTACAGATACTCGAAATGAAATCAAAAGTTTGGAAAGCAGTCGATACTTTTCTTTGTTGAAACGAATTTTTCACGACAATGCAGATTGGGAAATAAAAAACTTTTTCGTGAAAAAAAGCGCTTCCAAAATACAGTTGTTTCACAAGAATTCAAAAATTACGTGTAATCTTGCATTTGGGTCAAAATTTGAAGTGGATAAGGCAGAAATAATGAAGTTAGTGAAACACAGTTTTAATTAGTTATGATTTAATCAATTACACTCATTTATGATGACAAAATTGAAATTTACAGACTATACATCGACGCCTACCCACAATGCAAATACCTCATTTTGCTACTCAAAAAATGGTTTTTCTTATGTGAGCTTTTCCATTCAAAAAACATCACAACTTTTACAATATCCTGGCTGGTGATTTTCTGCTTCCAATTCGCATTGAAAATTCCTTCTGTGAATGTTTTGCAAGATTTTAAAGTGAAATTCAGTGCACATTCCCATGGTGAGAAAAATCAGATTTCTTCCACACTGATTTTGTAAGTGAAAATTATTTTTCATACTTCATTTTTTTTTAAAAGATTGGAAAATTGAAGCTTTCGAAAATCTGAAAAGGCATGAAAAAGATTTGAGAATTTTCTCCACGAAAGATTTGCTGCTCGGATTTTTCCATTTTTACTCGAGGTTCGATTACCAACAAGACGTCATTTGCCCATATGTTGGAAAAGTGTTGAGGAAGGAGTTTTTTGTCATTCCGAGAAACCTGCCAAGCGACATTTTTTTCAACAATATAAAGTGGATTAAGTTGAACGTATATTCTCCGTTGTGCATTCAAGATCCGGTAGAGAGCGATAGCAACGTTACCGAAAACGTGAGCAAGTTATCTGTGAAATGGTTCAGGGATTACTGCGACAAAAGCATCACGATTCTCCGTGATCAGGAATAATGCAAATAATCGCGTTTCATACGAACTTTCAGTTACTTTTTATCTTTTGTAAGAACGTTTCGAACCGAATTTCTTTCATGAATTATTGGTTTAAGCAATATTTAAAGTTAACTATTATACCTATTTTAATTCGAAATAAGTGGAATTGCCATCGTAATTTGAAGGAAATACTGCTACAAGATGTATGTGGCCATGTTGAGGCTGTTGATAGCGAGCTGAAAAATTGATGATTTTACGAGGTACAAAATATTGTAGATCATAATTATATTCTGAAATATTTATTCTCCAAGTGTGAAGTGTTTGTGTGTGTATGTGAGGTATTTAAAATGTTAATTCATCACGTTTCTCGAATTTATTGCGGCAAAGAATTATGAATACATACTATCATTTTTGAAATTGTTGCATTCTACTTTACTTTGTCCCAAACACTTTTTTTGTGAAATAGTGAGTACAAAAGAGCTGTTGAATACTTGATTTCATTGGTATTTGTTCGAAAAGATTTCAAAAGAGTTCTGAGTCAATTAAACCGAAAATAAATGAAAATTTCACAATGCTGACCCCTACAAAGTTAAAGGAAAACTAGGAAAACAATTGTTGCGTAGTTGATGAGGTATCAATCATCGAAAATAACTTTTTTTGTATAAAATTTATTCATATTAATTTATTACATTAAAACATAGTGGCAAAAACCTTGTATATATTTTTGTTTTCATTTCTGGTTTAATTCTTGTTTTAAGTGGAAATCGTATTTTCAGTGATGTCATTCATAATATTTTAACTTAGTTTGATTTTCATGAAGTTTTTATCTCAATAATTTAAGTTCATTCGGCAATTACAACGTTTTTGTTATTCTCGTAAATATCCACTGTAAATTACATGAATGATTCGTATTCACGATGCTGCAGAATTCAAAGGTTCATCCTCATTTTCATAGTTCCCGTAGGATAACGTACCATAGAATTTCCATAGAAGTTCAATGGAAAGTGAATGGAAAATTGATTTCCATTGATTTTCCATAGATTTTCCATAGATGAGTCTGAATGAAATTTTTTTTCCATAGAGCTGATGAATGGAAAAATTTTTCCATACGTTTTCCATTCGTAAGTCCGAATGAAAAAAATTTTCCATGCGTTTTGTATTGATAAGTCCGAAAGGAAATTTTTTCCATCCAGCTGATAAATGGAAAAATTTTCCATTAATTTCTTATGAATGGAAACGAAAGGAAAATTTTTTTCCATTGAGGTGATTCTTGAGAGAATTCATCTCGTCCGATTTTTTTGTAAGTGTCATCATGTCTTGGAAACGAATCGTCTGAAAACAAAGAGCAAAACAGTTTCATATTCTGTATCGAATAAATTATTGACTCCGGTCAATATGTTTTTTTCTCGGTGGAAATGTTTCATTGTAGTACCGACCAGAGCCAATTTAATACAGAATATAAAACTGTTTTGCTTTTTGCTTCAGATTATTCGTTTCCAAGAAATTATGACACTCACCAAAAAATCGGACAAATTTGAGCAGCTTTTTTCAGACCCGCTATTATACAAAAAAAAACGAAAAAAAATTTTTTTTAAGTCCTTTAATATATGTACTTTTATCTGTAAAAAGTTGAATTTCGAAATATTTTTTAACAATAAGTAGAATTACAAAAAAGAAACACGTTTTTTGAAGGGACCTGGCCTTGATACAACTTAAATTCAACCAGCTATTGAGGATGTAAAAAAATTTTTTTTTATTTAGTCTCATAATGCTTCGTAAGTAATGATAGAAATAATATAAATCAATAACTGATCACTTGAAGTGATATTTTTCGTTAATTTTATTATTTCTATATTTCAACCCTCATCGTGTCCTTATCAGGATCTTTAAAAAAGATCAAAAACTCAACAAATAATTTTACAAAAAGAATTTTTACTTATAATCAAATAAAATTGAAAAAATAGGAACATTTGTCATATAAAATATCGGAGGATAAAAATTTGATTGATCATGTAAGTTTAGTTTTGATCAATAAGGATCGACATATATTAAATTCTCTAAGAAAATTAAGAAATAGGGTAAGATGGGGTAAAAAAGCCACTTTTGTCTTCGACGCGCTGTGGAAAATGCATTTCCAAAAATATCCTCCAATTTCAACTCATTCCTCAAAGTTTGAACCCCTGGCTGCAAAATCTCATAACGAAATTTTTATGTAACTTGCATGGATTATTAACTACAGTTGTTTATAAAAAAATCGACATTTGACTTTTTTACCCCTCCAGGCAGGGTAAAAAAACCAAATCATTTTCCCTCTCGAAAAGTTCCAAAAATCGTTATCCAATTGTATTTTATGGTGTAGGGACTGCAAATTCTTACAGAAAAAAAATCTTCTTTACTTTTTTTAGCGTACATCATCTTCGAACGACCACGTTTGGAGAGGCGGAATAGATTTTTCACTTTCTCAAGATTTTCGCAAGTTTTTGGAAATTTTTGTTTTTTAATATCTTTTTATAGTATTTTCCTCGTGATGACGGAGAATACTGCCAAAAAGAACTATTATTTTAATGCTCACTCTACTTTGACAAGCGGTTATTCTCTTCTACCTGCTGCTTGGCTTTTTTCCCCCACGGCTCTTTTTTTTAGTAAAAGTTGAGTCATTTTTTAACGGATTAAAATATTGATGTGATGTTTACGTATTTATGTTCATTATGAATTTCTGCTCAAGGAAAACAATCATTCGAATTTTCCACATCCGTTTTGTACTGTTTTCAAAAAATCTTTCTGTCACTGTAAAATAAGTTAGGACATAAATGCTGTAGCAAAACCAACTACGAAAGATGCCTGTGACTGACAACAACATTGAAATGTTCTTTCAATCTGTTTTTACATCAAATGGATTTTTTACCTCCTGGCTTTTTTTACCCCATCTTACCCTAATACTGACTGAAAAAACCGACTTTTCCGATTTATATCGACTTCATCCGTAATCCATAAAAATAATTGCCTTTCAAACTTGTGCATAATGATCTTTTTTCCCTTGCCATGGCCCATTCGGCGTGGAATGCCCCGGGAGCCGACCGGGAGCCGGGACCCTGGGCCCCGGTAGAGTACGCGCGCTTTAGCCTGGCGTGTCCCCGGCAATTTGTTGAACGAGTTGAGATCATTAATCTGCTTTCGGTAGATCATCAATAGCGCGAAAGATAGCCGGGGCCCAACGGTGTAGCGGTAATGGGAGCTTTCAATAACCCGATGCCGCGACGCGCGCCTTTCCCACACTCTCAACTCTCGTGTCCTTCCTTCTCGGGGTCCGTTGCAAAAAGAATGGTGGGGCGGAGAGGAGGAAAGGGGCCCTTTTTATCCCTCCCCCCCAACCCCACCCCGCCACCCTAGTGATTCCTTTCGCGGGCGCGTTAGAGCCTACACAACTTTTACTTTAGGAGAAGCACGTCGGCTAATTTGTACCCGGGGGATACCTGCTCGCACCTGAAATCCACCTCTTTCCCATCGCGTTCGGTGGGACCGTCCGGGGCCTAGTTTTCTGCAGGCCTTTTTTGGGCCACGGTAACGAGTCAATTTTCATGCGGGGCGGAAGATTTTCCTGTAAATGGAGGTTGTTATCGTGGGACTCGGGAACGCCAACCGAATCTGTAGCCCGGCATGTTCAGTCATGGAAACATATAGACGGTTCCGACAGAATAATAAGCGGGGATAATCGGGTGTTACGGTTTTTGTTTTCTTGTGTTTCGTACTCGGCTAGAATTGTTTAACGTTCCTAATAATTTTACATTAAAAACTGTACAAAGTTAAAGAGTGGATCGAATAAATGTTTTGACTGTTTCAGAAAAAATGATCATTTTTTTACTGCAGTAGCTTTAATTAGTAGAAAAAATTTTTTTAACAGGCAAAATTACCATATACAACATTTATAGAAAAAGAGTATAGAAAGAACGATTTTTCAAAAGGCCATTACAATGATAAAAGGATCACTCTATAATAAAATAAGAAGGACCATAGCGCATAAAAAATAAAAAGAAAAAAAGGAGTTGCAATTCATCTTCTTGTTATTTCACTGAAATGATTATAATTACGATTATTACATACCTTTCAGTGTCATATGTGAAAATGCGAATGTCGAAGCTGGAATCGCAGTATCCTCTTGGCGCGCCAGACAAAGGACGCACAAGGGCGGTGGGTTATTAATTCGCGGGTTATATTAGCGATCCCTCGCGAGGGGGCTTTTTCTGTAAATTAATTAACGCCCGTGCGGTTGTAACGCGCGGCCATTAGGCATCCGCGGCAGCAGCCGCCGCGGCTTAAGATACGGCTAAGAGCCCTTCTTGCCGGGAGAAGGATGTCACGTTATCGGGTGGGGAACGCTTTTATCGGCTCTTTGAACATTTGCATCTCCTGACCCCGGCTTCTCGTAAAGCAGCGTAAAACAAAGCAGATGTTCACGCGCGCGCGCCATCGTTCCTGCAGAAAAAAACGTTACTACGCTTTTACAAGTTTACGTGTCACCCATACGAAGAATGCGAAATTTTCTAATATAATATATTAATAATAACTATGTAACTATCTACACCGATTTGGAATATCTTTAAAAATATCAAAACTGTGAAAAGTTTTACTCATCAACAATCTCTAAAAAAAAAGGTTTTCCCAACAGTAAAAGAACTCGCATCTCCCACACCGAAACAGAGGGGCATCCTACCTGGGCGACAACTCAAAGGAGTAGCAAATCGGCTACCCTCCATTAGCGTAAATCTACCTGTTTTTTGAAAGTGACTAATTTTCCAAAAGCGCACAAAATGGAGTGAAAATATTCTGGATCGCCGATTTTATCGTTCTTCGAAGGAAAAAATGAAAAACACAACTTCTGACTTCGAATATCCAAGATACTTCTTGAAGTGTCATATTTGAAATTCTAAGAAATTTCAATGTGCTTTCTTCGGTATTGGAAGACACCATTCAATCTCTAAAACGCTTTTTAAAGTATTTTATGAAAATTTTAAGACACCTACAAACGTCTAAGTCACTTCTTTGAGTGATAAATGCAGCAATTTAGGACAATCCACGAAGTGTCTATTTTGAAATTTAAAGACCTTTAAAAGTATCTTTTCCGGAATTATCAGAAATTTTCAAGTGTACAAGACACTTTTTGAACTGTCTTTTTATCTGGGATTTTAAGACACTATAGAATGTCAACATAATTCTTCTAAAGTCTCAATGGAAATTGTAAAACACTTTTATGTGTTTTATACCGAATTATGAGAAACTTTTTAATGTTCAAAACACTTTTGAAGGTGTTTTGAGAAAACTCTAAGCCACTTTCAAAAATCTGACACACTAATTTTTGAAATGATTCATCACAAATTTGTAGACACTTCTTGAAGTGTCTTATTAAAATTCAAAGACCTTCTGAAGTATATTTTCTAGATTTCTAGGACACTTTTCAAAGTGTCTTGAAAAATCCAAAGATATTCAGACATTTCTAAGATACTTTACAAAATGTCTTACTCGAAGTTCTAAGACACTGAGAAGCGTCTCATACGGAATTTTAAGACACTGTCGAATCTCTGAGATACTTCGTAAAGTCTCTTGTTTGAAATTATAAGACACTCTAATGTGTCTTATTTGGAATTTCAAAACAATTTTGAATATCCAATTCACTCTTCGATATGTTTTATTGAAATTCGAAGACATTTTTAAACGTCTAAGATACTACTTGAAGAGATATATAAAAAATTTGAAGACAATCCTTCAAGTCTTATTTTGAATTTAAAGACCTTTGAGAGTATCTTTTTCGGAATTCTCAAAAATTTTCAAGTGTATAAGACACTTCTTGAACTGTCATTTTCAAAGTTCTAAGATATTCAGAAACGCCCAAGACACGTCTTGAAATGCCTAATTTGAAATTCTATGACACTCGAAAGTGTCTTATTCGAAATGCTAAGATACTTCAAAGTGTCTTATCTAGGATTCTACGACGCTTTCGAATGTCAACACAATTCTTGAAGTGTCTCATTGGAAATACTTAAAACACTTTTTTGTTTTTTATACTGAAATTTGAGACGCTTTTTAGTGTTTAAAACACTTTTAGAGGTGTTCAAGAAAATTCTAAGACATTTTCAAACGTCTGACACGCTAATTTTTGAAGTGATTCGTTACAAATTTATAGACATTTCTTGAAGTGTCTTTTTAAAATTCGAAGACCTTCTGAACTATATTTTCTGTATTTCTAAGAAACTTTTCCAAGTGTCTTTGAAAATTCAAAGATATTCAGACATTTCTAAGACACTTTACAAAATGTCTTACTTTAAAATCTAGACACTCATAAGCGTCTCATTCGGAGTTTTAAGACACTCTCAAATCTCTGAGATACTTCGTAAAGTCTCTTTTTTGAAATTATAAGACACTGGAATGTGTCTTATGCAGAATTTCAAAACGTTTTTCAAATGTCCAAGGCACTACTCGAGGTGTTTTATGAAAATTCGAAGACACTTTTTAACGTCTAAGTACCTTCTTTGAGTGATGAATACAACAATTTTAAACAATCCTCGAAGTGTCTATTTTGAAATTTGAAGATCTTTAAAAGTATCTTTTCCGGAATACTCATAAATTTTCAAATATATGACATTTCTTAAACTGTCTTTTTCGAAGTTCCAAGATATTCAGAAATGCCTTAGACACTTCTTGGAATGCCTTATTTGAAATTCTAAGACACTCGAAACTGTCTTGTTCGAAGTGATTCGAAATGCTAAGATTCTTCAAAGTGTCTTATCTAGGATTTCAAAACACGATCGAATGTCAACACAATTCTTGAAGTGTTTCATTAGAAATTCTAAGACACTTGCACGTTTATATACCGAATAATGCGACACTTTTTAGTGTTCAAAACACTTTTGAAGGAGTTTGAATAATATTCTAAGACACTTTCAAACGTCTGACAAACTACTTCTTAAAGTGATTTATTTCCAGTTTGTAGACACTTCTTGTAGTGCCTTATTAAAATTCAAAGATCTTCTGAAGTATCTTTTCTGCAGTTGTAAGACAATTTTCAAAGTGTCTTTGAAAATCCAAAGATATTCAGACATTTCTGAGACACTTTACAAAATGTCTTACTTGAAGTTCTAAGACACTCAGCAGCGTCTCTTTCGGAATTTTAAGACACTCTCGAATCTCTGAGATACTTCGTAAAGTCTTTTATTCGAAATTATAAGACACTCCAATGTGTCTTATTCGGAGTTTCAAAACACTTTTAAATGTCCAAGACACTATTCGGGGTGTTTTATTAAAATTCGAACACAGTTTTCAACGTCTATGATACTATTTGAAGTGATGTATAAAAAATTTGAAGACAATCCTTGAAGTCTTATTTTGAATTAAGAGTCCTTGAAAAGTATCTTTTCTTGGAACTCTAATACACTGTCAAGTGTCTAAAACACTTTTCAAAGTGTTTTTAAAAATTTTTCACGATATTTTGAATTTCCAAGACACTTCACGAAGTATCTCATTTCAACTTCGAAGACACTCCAATGTGTCTTATTCGGAATTCTGAGACACTTTTTAATGTCAAAAACAATATCCAAAACAAATGTCATCGATTTTTCTTAAAGATAATTTCATTTAGGAGGGGCGGAGGGGGGGGCATTTCCTCCATCGTGCCCTGGGCCCCGAAATGTCTTGCTACGCCACTGCTCCGAAATTTTTCGTAAAAATGGATTCCCTGCCTTAATTGCTCATTCGTGGGGCATTCCGGTAAAGTGCGGCGGGGAGGTGGGAGGGGGGAGGTGGCCAAAAAAACGTTTTCGGTATTAGTTCGATCGGGAACAAATCCACGACTCCGTACTCGCGATCGGCGATCTGATAAGGAAGAGTTTTAAGTGGAGATCGACGCATACCGCGCGCGCGAGGAATGTCCCGGCCGAATTCCCCGGGACCAAAATCACTCAAACCGATCGAATGGAACCAAGCTCGTGGGAAAATCACAGAATCGCGATCTATACCTGCAAAAATCACTGAATTGACTAGTTTTTACGACTTTCAGGAGAGTTTAGGCATCATATAGCAAATGATCCTATTTCAAAAAAATTAGAAAATCGCTCCTTGAAATATTGTATATTTTGTGCAAAATAACACTGTGCAAAAATTTTTTAGTATTAAAATTAGTTTTCCAGTAAATAGTATCTTTCATTGGTATCTTTTTATTTCTTTTTTTCTGATTAATTATACGATTCAAACAATTTTCTCATATTTTAATGGACTTTTATATATATTTTGGAAATAATATACTTATTCAGAATAATTCGTAATTTTATTATGTAATAATTGATCTCCAATAAATTTCTTCGTAAACTTTTCGTAAATCTAGAGAGAATTCGAGGTAAAAAAACTCGATAAAAAAACTTGAAAGATAGTAAAATTCATAGATGAAATGGCTGTTTGCAGGGTATCGTGCCTAATGAGCAATTCTGTGGACGAGTGGATAAATAGTAGAGCCGTGATGTGTAATGGGATTCCGGGACTGACGAAGGAGCAAAGGGAGTTGTGCCATCGGAGTCCTGACGTGACGATGGCGGCCCTGCAAGGCCTGCAAATGGCAATCTCGGAATGCCAGCACCAGTTCATGTGGCACAGGTGGAATTGTTCCACGCTCAAGCCAAACAGCAGGACGCAACAGAGCAGTGTTCTCCTTCAGAGAGGTGAAGATTACAATTTTTTTATTTAGTCTTAGTTTTCATTCATGTAGTAATCGAAACCTAGAGGTTACGAATAGATTTAATTACAGAAATTGTTTCCTGTATAATTAACGATGCTACGGAAAAATTATCATGAAATTTAAATCATGAAATATCATTTCAAAAGGATTCCTTATGATTTTTATGAACTGTAGGGAAACCCAATTATTGAATTTCAAGAGATTCTTTATTATATGATTTTTATAAAAAAGCGACAAATCTTTATGAAAAACTCCGTTTTTATAGATCGATTTTATAAAAACTTTATCAAAAATTTCGATTTTCATAAAAACAGTTTGATAAAAATTTAAATTTTTATAGAACAGTAGTTTATAAAGTGTCGTGCCTTATAAACAATGTCACAAAAGTTTCATAAAACTGACATTTTTTTATAAAGTTTATATAAAATCAGTATATAAAAAACAGAGTTTTAAATAAACTTTCTATAAAGATTTTCATAAAAATCACAGTTGTTAGGGGAAGTCGATTTCTTACAAGTTGATCTTATGAAAACATTAAAATAGAGTAATCTTTTTTATTAAAACTTTTTGATGAATTCTAAAAAAAAGTTTGTATAAAATTCTGCAGCAAAAGTGATTTACTGACATTAGAAATTCATTATCAATTCATTAGGTAAATCATTAAGATACTCAAAAACGTTCCCTCTCTTCCCAAAATCCAAATTGTCCAATCATGATAACCCTTATCAAACATCCCATAAAACATCTCGAAAAACCTCACCTCACACTTATAGTCCCAATTAATCCCTTCCAGCTTCCCAAAAGAACTTTGATTACTAATGAAGTGCCCCCTCGCCCTCCCCCGTTCCCCATCATCGACGGAGCCATCGGTTAATCTGGTACGAATTGTGCTGCCATCGGGCCCCGCGTGTGTGGGCCCCGTTGCTCCAGGACGCGGGGCCCTCGTCGTTCCCCGACAGTTCCTTGTATTTTCGTAATACATTAAGTCGTTTACCGTCCAACCGAGGCTCAGGCCCCGGGGCCTGAATTATGACGAAGAAAGGAAACCAGGCAAACGCGACTTTTTAACCGCCGAGCATTCGATACGCTGGATTTTGGGCTCCCTCTCGCATGAAATTCTTCCCCCCCCCCCCCCCCCCCCCCCCCCCCCCCCCCCCCCCCCCCCCCCCCCCTTCCCCCCCCCCCCCCCCCCCCCCCCCCCCCTCCCCCCCCGGAAAACGACTGGTCACCGAACTGAGATAATCGGCGAATCACCAGAACCTCCATCCCCTCCCTTCCTACATCATCGCACCCCCCACAGGAAAAATCATCATGGTCGATGCTGGTTTCTTTTTGTGTGGGACAGAAACAAATGTGATCGTGTGAGGCATTTTCACGCCTTTCGACGGGAACGATGAAATATCGTGTAATGGAATGATCGGGGGTATTTGGTGAATGGGATTTTTGTTGTGTGGGACATGTGTGTAAAGTGTCGACGAGTCAAGAGGTTTCTATGCTGAATTCAGTATTGTAGTAGCACAAATAAATTGTAGCCAAATCATGGGGAATCGAGGTACCAAGGTCTGAACAAATAAGAATTAAATATATTGAATTAAAAACACGAAAAATTATTTTTATGTCCATTTTTATTCAATTAATTGTTGTTTTATATATTTGTTTGTTTTTTTTTTCTTGTTAAGCAATATTCATAGAATATAATTGAATTTATATTTTCTCATTTAACGTATTATCTTGTATTATATTATACTTCTTTCCAGTTCATCTTCCTCTACACTTAAAATTTCATAAAACATTTGTCAATCCATTGCGAAAAGGTAGAGGGGGGGGGGTATAGGTTGTTATTGACGAAAAAGTATTAAATCCGGCTAAAAAAGGAAAACGAACAAGAAGAAATCTCCCAAGTTTACTAACGTGATATATGTTCAATCTCCTACTGTATCCTCTCAAACTCTTAAAACAGCCATAAAATTCATCAGTCTACCATCAAATCAAGCATAGAGAGTAAAAAGTGATCCAAGATAACTTTTTGAATTCCTTAACCTCGATTTCCATATCCTACAAATCACGACGAATAATCTCAAGCCAAATACTACAAAGCTTTTCTCATTCAACGTCTGATTTCACACCCAATTATATGACATTTAGACTATTTTACTGTTCATTTACATAATCCATAACCTTTTGTATGATATTTGCATGAGAAAAGATGAAGAATTACGTTTAACGAAAAAGACATTTTCATTTCAATAGTATTTAATTACATTTTACTGATAGTTATGCATTAGCTTTGTGAAAACAATAATTTTGATAGTTTGATTCGTATTTTTAAAAAGTTTCTAGGTCAAAAATATTATAATAACAAGTTTTTGATCTCAAACACTCATCTTCTCCGAAGAAAAAATTTTAAGTTTAGTGAGTCGGAGAATAAATTGTATAAATTTCTAGTCTCCTCTATGAACTTACAGACATCACAAAATGGGAGAAATACTCGTAGATATATAAAAACCGTGAATATGTCAAAAAATGGAAATTTTGAAAATTTAAATGTTTTGTACAACTTTGTAAAAGTTTAGCTTTTTTGAAACATTTAAGCAGATTTTCTAACTCTATCATAATTTCATGAATTTCATGAATTTTATAATTTCAAATTTCCAAGAAGACTGACATTGTGAAAATTCACTAAATTTCGCGAAATTCAAATATTAAAGCAATTGTTGACATTTTAAAAATGCAATTGATAAGGGGAATTCGAAAAGTTGTCAGACATTTGAAAATTTCGGAGATTGCAAGAATTTCAATATTATTAAAATTCAATTACTTCAACAAATATCATTTATAATTTTCAATGATTACTGTAATTCAGAAATTTCGTCACATTTAGAATATTTTACAGATGATAAGACTTTTGGAGAATTCATAAATTATCAATAGTTAAAAAATTCCCCGAGTTGGAAAATTTTAAGATTTATGGAAAATTCGCAACAAAAAATGATCAACAAAATTTAGTGATAAGTATATAAAAAATTAAGAAGTTATAAAAATAAAGATGTTTGGATGATTTAAGCAATTTTATTTCGAAAATCTAAGTTATTCTGAACATTTCTATACAAATTTTAAAATTTTGGAGATGTTTACCATTTTTTATACAGAGTGTCCCAAGTAAAGTGTGACAACCGAAAACTATAGATTTTTTATGCAAATCTAAGACTTTTTTCCCTTTGCCGTTTTTTAAAAACTCAGAATCAAAAAAGTTATTTAGGCCAAAATTTTTAATAATAAATGCCCTCTATCGACAAGTGGGGGTCGAATTCACGGACAAAACTTTTCCAAATTTTCTTCACATTTTTCTGAGAAAAAAAGTCTTTTGCCACTTTTTACAAAACTCAAAATTAAAAAAGATATTCGAGTGCGAAATCTAACAAATCTGACTGGTGAAAACTTGTGACCGGAATAATTTTTTTGATTTCGAGTTTTGTGAAAAGTGGCAAAAGACTTTTTTACTCATAAAAATATAAAGAAAATTTAGGAAAAGTTTGGTCCATGAATTCAAACCCTAATTGTCGATAGAGGGTATTTATCATCCAAATTTTTGGTTTGAATGACTTTTTGAGTTTTGAATTTTTTAAAAAATGGCAAAGGGAAAAACGACTCAGATTTTGGACACCCTGTATACCGTTTTTCATCCTGTAAATTCCAATAAACAATCACCATTTTTAATTAGGAGATTTATTTATTATACTATCAAACTTGTTATTATTTTGCAATGTTATCACAAAACTAACTTATTATGTTGCTATATATACCAACGAAATAGCAGGAAATCCTCACATCAGTTATTTCAAAACTGAAATCTCTGCTCAATTTTAGTTTCTCGCAGCTAGAACAAATTTTAAGAGTTCTCTTAAAAATATACCACTCCCTTCTTAACTTATTCCGTCTTAAGCAGCAAAAATTCCGTTGCATCGAATTCTATTGCATCCAATTTCATTGCATCCAATTCCGTTGCATCCACTTTCGTTGCATCCGATTCCGTTGCATCCACTTTCGTTGCATCCAATTCCGTTGCATCCAATTTAGTTGCATCCAATTCCATTGCATCCAATTACGTTGCATCCAATTCCGTTGCATCCAATTCTGTTGCATCAGCCACTCTTCCATTGCATCAAATTTCGTTGCAAATCAACCCCATAGCAAAATCAACAGCAAACCATGGGGAAAGACGTCAAAACTTCTTAACACCCTATCAACACTCTTCATCAACATCCTCTTAAAGATCCCAAAAGCCTAATGACACGAGATTTTCCACTCGACACGTGATTTCACACCTAATCACGACCAAACTTACCTGTCTACCGAGATCGTGTAACCCACCTGACTCCTGGTGAAGCGCATCATCCGTCAGGTCATTCGTCAACGGGAGACCAAGTTTAAGAGCGAGGGACCCGGCATACGACAAGGCCCGGCAACTTATGCGCCCCCCCCCTCCCCCTTGTCACCCCACGGGCCCAATGTCCCTGGGAAGAGACATACAACTCCGCGGCGAGGATTTATTGTGCGTCTTCTTGTCCGGTTACGGCGTCTTCTTGTCCAGTAGCTGCCCCCGAGCCCGGGCCCCGACTCTCTCTATCTCTGCATTATAAAACAGATGCTGCCAATACCCTATAAAGCCAAAGTCAAAGAGAACAGTCAGAGGAGAGCGCGACGATACTCGATTGCAGCAGCTTGCATAAGCAGCCCAGGGGCCCTTCGAGGGCCCCGGATATAAATCTCCCTTCGAGCGATGGTTTTCTGACTCGACCGGGGCAGTTCTGGGCCCGCTTTCGGGACGAGCGACGTTTTAATTATTAGGGTGGTGCTGATTGCGGGGAGTTGGGGAGGGGTATTTTTTTTATTTTTCTAAGGGGTGGGGTAGTTCAAGTAAAATTTCCTACGATTTTCCAGTTTAGATTTTTTTTAACACTTGGGATTTTGAGGAATTTTATTATAAGAAAACTTTAACAAATTTTTAACGCGGTTTTCTGTTTTTGACTTCTTAGGTCTTCAACTACAAAATAAATGTATTTATTTTTATAAATTTTGAGTTGATGGCCTATACGATTTTGAAAATCTTACTGGAGTAAGAAATATATTTTTTTTTTTATCTATAGTACGATTATCGAAAAAAAAATTTGAAAAAAAGGAATGTTCTTTTTCGCCTCTTTTTTGAGTTTCGGAAACTCATAAAAAATTTTCATTTTGTATTTTTGATTCATTTTGTAGTTACAAGTCTAATAAATGAAAAAACGCGTTAAAAAAAATTGATGAGTTTCCCTGCAGTGACATTCCGGAAAATCGCTTGGAAAAACTGTCGTTACAAATATAAAAAAACTGTTTCACATTTTCAAAAGAAATAAGAAAGAAATCCACGATGATTTTACATGAAATGGATCCAACGAATATAAAGTTAGAAGATTCGTCGAAGAACCGTACATATAAATTTCAGTGTACCATAAATCCCGCCCCGAAACCAGAAAAACTTGGCAAAACCAATCCCGGAGTTTTTCCCTCGACAAACCAGTGGCAAGTGTCGCGGCGCAGAACCTTAAGAATACCGAGTTTCACGCGTTTCTCTCTGCTCATGAATACTGCAATACCCTCGGGCACTGAAGAGAGATTGGACCGTCTTTCTCCTCCCTCTGTTTTTCGATTGGGGGCATTCCATGCCAATTCTTGACATTAAAGGTTTCTCGGAAAGTAATTGCAATTTTTCGAGTATAATTTACTTTCCTAAAAATATAGAAAATGCGATAAACAAGTGCTCGGCGAACTTCGAACTTACGATGTTGTATTATTACATTTTTATATTATTATTATATTATTCTTTTTATTTTATTTATTTTTTTTATTACATTATTTATTACAAAATTATTACATTATTATTTAATTATTTACATTATTCTTTTTACTTTTTGTTTTTTACATTATTATATTTTTATATTATTCTTTTGTATTATTACAATTTTTTTATTATTTTAAATAGAATTTGCATGTATACATAAAAAACATGATTATTTTTTATTATCATTATATTATTTAATGATTTTTGATGAATTTAGACGATTTGCTTATTTCGCTACTACTCTTATTTCTCGGGAAGTAGTTGCAATTGTCCAAGTATAATTTACTTTCCTAAAAATATATAATAGAAAATGCGATAAATTTTCGAAAATTAAGTTCGAACATAGCAAGTTCAGAATTCGGCGAATTTCGAACTTACAATATCTCTTTTCTATTATTACTAATTTTTTATATTATTCTAAAATGAATTTTGCGTGTGTAAGGTAAAGTGCCATATTCCGCACCCATAAGCATCTTTATTCATAAGATTGTTAAAAATGAACGGATTACTTTGAAAAAATTCGTGATTGTTGTCAGAAGGGTTAGGAATAAGTTTTTGGCAATAAATTATCAAAACTTAATATCATGTTTGCAAAAAAAAAAATTCAAAAATGTTCATTTTTCGGTTTTAAAATTTAGGTTCCTAATTCCGCACCTCCCTCTTAAAATCATGAAAAATAAGTCAATATTTTTTCTATCAACCGCAGATCATAAAGAACTGTCTATTCACAATAACTTGTTTTTTCCTGGGTTCTTAAACTTATTTCAGGATGTTTATCGACAAAGCAGCAAAACTATTTTTTCCTAGCTTTCTTGGTTTTATCGCAAAAAGGATGAGGAAATCCGTTTTTTTTTTTGCACAAGTCATACACAGTGCGTCCATTAAGTTTCGAGACACAAACCATATCTCAGCAAATAATAGCTCCATCCATGTGTTCTAATACGCATTTTAAAGCTTAAAC
>JAPYZL010107996.1:0-19199 GCA_030522825.1 Platygaster orseoliae
AAACTATTGGTAACTATAGTTGCCAATAGTTTCAATAGTTTTTTTTCATAAGGGTCGATTCATAAAAAGTCCAATTTTGATTGATTTTTAGTAATTTTATAGGTTTTTGGAACATTACGTCTACATAAATTCTCATGATTTTCATAGTTTTTTTTTAATAATAATAAGATTTTGTATCGTTTCTTAGTATTTTCACAGATTTCCAGTATTTCGATATATTGCTATGCGTTTTCAAAAATTTGACACACGAAAATTTTTGATTTTTTTTTTTAATTTTTCAGAAAACAGTTCTCCATAAAATTCTAATACTTTTAGTATTTTTTCAGAGTTTGTTAATGTTACGATATATTTTTCGGTATTTTTATCAATTTCTGTCTAAATTTTTAAAATTCAGTACTTAAGCGATGAAATTTTCTTAGATTTTCCACAGTTTTAAAAGTTATAGTTTTTTTTTATAAATCACTGGGTTGAAACAATGTCTAAAACTTATTTTTTCATCCTAGCTGAACATTGATAATTTTTAATTTTATTAATATAAAGTATATCATTTGAGGATTAAACTATTTATAACATGTCATAATTACAAAGTTTTTAATTTTATAATTTACAATTTCAAATAAAAAATTAGAACAAATATAAAAAAAGAATTATTATGCAGGCCTCTCTTACCCATGTTTATAATCAGGGAAACCAAAAATATTTACAATAAAATGCAAAATATTTATTTATTCATGCATGAGAAAACAGAAATATTTATAATATGCGAGAAATATTTATGAGCAAATCGGATTAAATGCAAGAAAATTTCATGTTTTTTGTACATTTGTTTACATTTCTGGCTCTTAATCACAGTTGTTGCAAAAAATGACCACATGTTTTGCTGAGTTCTCTTCGACTTATAATTCCAATAGCATAATGTTTCAATTTGTTATTTATCTTGAAATGTATATAGATTATGAAACTGTAAACATGTGACATGTCGAATAATTTCTCGGTAATTTTCAAACTGCAAATCAAAGAAAATGGAATGAATTAAATTAAATTAAAGAAAAAGGGAATTCAAATTATATGCAAATTAATTGCATTTTTAATTTAATTTTTTTAAATCGAATTTGTATTTTTTTAAGATTCTAATGTAATTTCTTCATTTTTAATTTGAATTGCGAATAATTAAATGAAAATTAAAGGAAAAGAAAATGGCGAAACATCCATAAGAATTAAATATTTTTATCAACAACTTTTATATCAAAAATTGCTGTAAAAATTTGGAATCAAAAATGAAAAACCTCAAAATATTTACGAAATATCTAAAAGTGACGAATTATTTTTGTTTCGCCAAAAACTGCCAAAATATTTATTTAAATATTTTTTATTTAAATAAATATTTTTGGTTGCCCTGTTTATAATAATTCTGCTTATAGCATATGTCGACAATTAAAACGCAATCAATAAAAACTCCAGTGTACTTGCGATGTGTGATTCCACAAGCTCAGCATTTTTTGCCCTCTAATTCCATCATCTTGTGTTACGAATAGCGATTAACGACAAAGAGATAATATTGTTTCTGGAAAAAAGGTTTGAAAAGTTTCTCTCCGTCTGCGATGACATCGACCAAGGGTGTATTCTCGCGGAAGAAACGAGTATGCGAACGTGAGCTTCCCGACTATCACGAAAACATCAAAGAGTCGTTCTGATGGAGTGAGATAACGAGCAAACGTGCCGTCGTGGGCAGAGATTCGCGGCTCTCTTGAGAGCCGCGAATCCCTTCCCGATTAGAGATCTCAGAGAACAAGGCTCTTGCTAATTCGACGATAGCTCGGAATCATTTGTTACCTGTCATTTTTGCGAGAAAATTTTCCACAGCGTTGCAAGTTCCAACAGTGCAAACTGTACAAGATTACGTCATCGGTGTTAGGTTCCAAAACAATGCTTTAGAGTGTCACGAAACTATATTTTATTTCATGATGTTAACGAACATGATGATAATCAACACACGATTTCTCAAAGAGTTCATCGCTAAATTGAATGAACTTTTCTCCAGGGTTATCGTCAATTGATGACCCCAAGGAATCTTTCGTGTATTTTGAAAATCATTTCTGACAGATTATACGCTTTTTCTCGAGTTTCTTTCAAGATTAATTTGTACATTATAACTAATGCTATTTCTTAATATTCTAGTTAACTTCACTGCACAGTTCCAAAGAAAAAAAAAACAGTGAAACGGCTCAACTTGAATACCAACAGACTCGACGCTGTCTTTCAACTGTACGACAGATCTCACTTTGATCAATTTGTACTTTTGTACTCAAAGAAACGACTATCTATCAAACCCTCATCGGAAAAAGACGCTCCAAGTACCGAAGAAGGACAGCGCATTCCTCAGGTGCATCGACGACTGTCGATCGTCCTACACTAGTGCGAGAGAGACACGTATAATGGAAACCAGTCGGGAGAAACAAGGACGAAAACAGAATGTTAAAGAGTCCTTATTGCCCGCGTAGTTTAATTGACTTTCAAAGCATAGCGTCACCACTTCTATTCCGCCCCAAGTTTGTGAGTTTTTTTCATTGCGTTTTTTTATCCATCATCTTTTTCCGCCCTTTTTGCCGCCTCGTATGGAAGTAGCCACGGCAAAACGTCCAAGCACGTACTCGCCGACCTCGCGTATTTCTAGGAAATCCGCGATGTCCAGCAGACATGGTGGGAAAGGAAATATGGAAATGTATCGACTACTGGGGTTATGCTAGATAAGGATCTCTTCCGTACAACCTTTCTCGCTAATTGTCTCAATTTCGCAAGCTTTGCATGCTTTAAACGAAAAATTATTGCCCATAAAAGTTTCGTACACGATCGTAATGATATGCGAAGTTGCTGAAAAGCAAAAAACTCATAACAACACAATTTGGAAACATTCGGACACAAATTTAGGAGGGGTTTTTCGGAAAAAAATATATTCGGGATTTTATAATTTTCAATTTTTCACAATCTTGTTGAGGAAGTTAGGTTTTTTGAAATATTGAAGTTATTCAAGTTTTGGATTCCAGAGTATATAATGAATCTGATTTGTGTAATATTCCAGTCACTCAAGTTTAGAATTTTTTGTAATATTTCTTTAGTATTTATACAACTTAAAAGGTTAAATGATCATGCATTTTTTATACAGCTGTATAGAATTCGATTATCTCAAAGAATCTCTAAAATTGTAATATTTTTCTAGATCTTTGAGAAAGTTATAAGTACACGAATAGCAAGTATTTCATAGATTTTGAGATTTTGGAATTTTATGCGTAATTTATAAAATTTTGTTTTATCACCTGGTGCTTTAACATATTTCTATAGTATTTCTATGGGCAGCTTTATATATTTAAAAATTTCAACGATTTTGATCATTTTTAATGATTTTCTGGAAAACAGTATTTTTATATAGATTTTTAGCACTTTTTTTCGTGTTTATAAAATAAAAAAATTTTCCAGTATTTTTATGGTTAACCATATAGATTTCTAGAATTATATATTCTAGGAATTGTTTTAAAATTTTTGAGAAATATTTCATCATGGTTTTTAGGTATTAAAAGATCTGCAGAATTTTTCGGATTTTCGGGATATTGAAGTTAAACAAGTTTTGGATTCCAGAGTCGCACATTTTTCAAGTTAGTATTGAATATAATGGAATTTGATTTGTGTAACATTCCAGTCACTCAAGTTTAGAATTTTTTATAATATTTCTTTAGTATTTACACAACTTGAAAACTTAAATGATCATGAATTTTTATACAGCTCTAGAGAATTCGATTATCTCAAAGAATCTCTAAAATTGTAATATTTTTGCAGACCTTTGAGAAAGTTATAAGTACACAAATTTTAAGTATTTCATAGATTTTTATATTTTGGAATTTTATGTTATTTATAAAATTTTGTTTTATTACTTGGTGCTTTTACATATTTCTATAGTATTTCTATGGGTAACTCTTTATATTTGAAAATTTCAACAATTTTTATTATTTAGAATGGTTTTCTGGAAAAAAGTATTTTTATATACATATAGATTTTCAGCACTTTTTTCGTGTTTATACAATTAAAAAATTTTCCAGTATTTTTATTGTTATCCATATAGATTTCTAGAATTATATTTTCTAGGAATCAAAGTTTTGAAAATTTTTGAGAAATATTTCAATATGGTTTTTAGATATTAAAAGATCTACAGAATTTTTCGCATTTTTTTTTTTTTCGATATCCAGATAAAACTTTGAGAGCTTTTGTAGTATTTTTTCAAACTTCTATTATTTTTTGAGATTCAATGCACGAAAATTCAAATTTTGATCGGTTTTTAATATTTTTATAAATTTTTAAGAACGTTATATATACATGAATTTTATAAATCTCTTGCGTTTTCGTAGTTTGTTTGTATCGATAAGATTTTGTATCATGTTTTAGTATTTTCACAAAATTCTAGTATTTCTATATTTTGCTATACGCTTTTAAAAAAATGATGCTCCAGATTTCAAAGTTCAAACGATCGTTGTTATTACTTTGAATTTTGCAGAAAACAGTTCATCCATAGGATTTTATTACTTTTCATGTTTTTATAATTTTGTATAATTTGTAAGATTTTCCGTTAATAAAATGAATTTCTATTTAGATTTCAAGAATTTTTGTAGATTCTACAATAGTTTTTCTTTATTAATCACGGGGTTGAAACAATTTTTTTAATTTTCATTTCCTTTGTAAGATTTTGTTGGGTTATTTAGTTTCTCTATAAGTTTCTAGTATGATTGCAAATCGCTACATATGTCTGTTAGAAGTTCTGGAATTCAAAGTTTTATAGATCGAACGTATCTGTTCAAATTTTTCAATAAACAGTTCTTTCTAAAAATACCGTAACTTTAGGTTTTTTTACAGAATTTGTATACTCCGAAATATTTTCTGATTTTTTTTAAATTTTCAGCAATTTCATAGATTTCCATTACCTTTTTTCAAATTTTCATTTTCTACCCACTCTTAACCAAACATTTATTCTCAGAAATTTGTTTGAAAAAATTCTTCCGTAGCCAAGATAAATGTTATTTCTGAGTTGGTTAAATTGAAAATTTTAGATTTTGTTCAAATTTTCAGAATATGAATCTAAATGAAAGTAAGTGCATTTTCGTGTAATATTTTCTCATTTCATTACTCATAATCGATATTTTACTTAAATATTAATAATTTTCATTCTATCATTTTTCACATGTGGAAGATGCAAAAAAGTCAAAACAAAAAAATTGATTTTTCGAAAATTCACAGAAGTGAACCCCCGGAATGTACACATTCAGGGAGTCCACAAAATAAATATCAAAAAAAAAAAAATTCAAAAAATTCTGTAGATCTTCTAATATCCAAAAACCATGTTGAAATATTTCTCAAAAATTTTCAAAATTTTAATTCCTAGAATATATAATTCTAGAAATCTATATGGTTAACCATAAAAATACTGGAAAATTTTTTAATTGTATAAATACGAAAAAAAAGTACTGAAAATCTATATAAATACAGTTTTTCAGAAAATCATTCTAAATAATCAAAATCGTTAAAATTTTCAATATAGAGCTGCCCATAGAATTACTATAGAAATATGTAAAAATATCATATAATAAAATAAAATTTTATTGATAACATACAATGCGAAAATTCTAAAAATCTATGAAATACTTAAAATTTTTGTACTTGTAACTTTCTCAAAGATCTACAAAAATATTACAATTTTAGAGATTCTTTGAGGTAAACGAATTCTCTACAGCTGTATACAAATTGATTATCATTTAACCTTTCAAGTTGTATAAATACTAAAGAAATATGATAAAAAATTCTAAACTTGAGTGACTGGAATGTGACACAAATCAAATTCCATTATTATACTCTAAAATCCAAAACTTGAATAACTTCAATATCCCGAAAAATCTTACTTCCTCAACAAGATTGTCCAAAATTAAAAATTAGAAAATCCCGAAGATAATATATATTTTTTCGAAAAGCCTCTTCTCAAAATACATGAAAAATGTAAATAGTATTGTTGTCGAGAGTGTTTTTCACAACAACTTCGTGTTATTTTTAAGAGTTTTTATCACTTTTAATTCAAACAAATTCAAGAACTGGCCGGAGCCTTATACAAGAAATCTATTGCTTTTTCTATTGTGTCGAGTGCGTCACTCCACGTGAGTGGTGTTGTGTTTATGTTGTGAGTTTATGTCCAATGAGTATTTATGTTCAATTAAGGGGACCATCTCGTGTAGCGACCGGTTTTCGGACCCTATTTTTGAAAGGCGATTACAAAAATACTACTAACGATTTTTTGATGCGGTTTTTTAAAATCTTTTTTATTAAATCTTGATCTTTAAACATGTTTTTTTCTAAATCTCTAAGTATTTCAATAATCCTCCTGTGCGTCCTTGAATGCGCTCTTGTCAAAAAAAAAATGAAGTGCTTGGGGTGAACACTTTAGAGAGTTCGGACAATCTGAAACACAAACATGAAACGAATTTTTTTTGTAATCCCTTTCTCTACGCCGTCACACGAGCTTTTTCGATCTCAAAAATTCTCAAAATTATGAGTTACAGAAAAAAACTTTTTCATTTTACACTATTTTTCTGGGTAATAATAGCTGTAGGTAAATATTTTTTAAATAAAGATTTTTGAAAAAACTCATGTGACGTCTTAGCGACATGTGTTCTAAACAAGAAAAAACAAAATTTGTTCCAAACTGTTCGACAGTTTCTCTCAAAACGTTCACCCGCCCTCTAAAAACACGACTTTTCAGGAGAAGCATTTAAAGACAAAGTATAGTTAATGAAATCTTACGCTCAATCGGCAATTCCAAGTCCACAGAACTCGCCCTCATTGAAAACGCGTTCCCGTAAATCGAAATGTTTTTTTTTTCACCTGATATTTATTTTCACCTGATAATTAAAACACCTGAAAAGCGGTACTCCGGAAAGCACCTGAGGAGCACCGCCAATTGACCGCGCGTGACGCTCTAGAAATTCCGAACGAGGACTGATACAGCTAAAACCTTTCGACAGCGTATTTCTAACACCATCACGATGAGAAATATGCAAAAAAAATCGATTTTTTGAAACCGCTACACTAGACGGTCCCCTTAAATCCATATCGAAATACGCCTAGCTCGCTGACAAGTATTGTATATTTCCCTAGAATATAGTAATGTTTCCAATATTTATCGTGCAAATTACTGTGTTTTTTTGTCAGTGAAGCATTACGTCGATTAGTCCCATCACACACTCGGAAGACGATTTGTCAACTTGGCGGTGAGCGTTACGAACATTCCCGCAATATTTCTGCCGACGGTAACGTAATCATCGCCATTATCATTATCATTATCATAAGGAGAAACCGTAATCAGGTATGTGGCGTGAGGACAAAAGAATGCTAGGTTCGAGCGTCTGGTTTTAATGGCCGGGAATCGAGTCGTCTTCGCCCGATGCATTTGCGATATTAGCTCCGGCGACGCACCCACATCGGGGAACGCTAATTGATGTCGGATTGCGGCACCTCCCGTCATAACTTTCTTGCCAACCGCCAACTGCGTTATTGTTCCCGAGTATTTGCGCTCCTCAAGGTTTCCTTTTACAAAATGGCGTGTTTAATGTTGCGCCATGACGCTTCCCATCACGCCCGAAGGTACGTGAATTTTGCGCCTCCACGAAATCCGAAATTTCGCCTTCGTGCATCACTCGGGCATCCGCAATTCGTTAATTTTCAAGAGAAATCGCGAGATCCCGGTGGTAGATTCCAGGCTAAACGCACGATGGGATGTTGTTTTTTTTTCTCTTTTTTATTACATAGTTGTTGCGTAGAGGCCTTTTAATTAAAGGCTCTACGACTTCCTGTACCTTCGTAGAGAATGAGCGATTCGAAAATCGCGCTGTCTGATCGACATTGTTTTACCGGGGAAATATTTTTTTTTTTTGCTGCCTAAACGAGTTGTTAAAGTGTGCCTAATGAGTTTATCACGTACTGAGAATAATTTGGAGTTGGCGTGTAATTAATTGCTTCGGTGCCAATTCTTATTATATTTTTAACATAAAAACGATGCGTTCCATTGTTAAAATTGAATAATATGTGAGGTACGAAGAATTGACAACCTTTTATAGTTTTGTTGCCTTCTGGGACTTTTTTCGATTCCTCCGTAATGAAGAGTTGCACCTGTTTCGCTCGTAAAAGTTTCTGCTTGACGCGAGATATTACTCCATTCATTAATGAAGCTTTTTTTTCAATTTAAAAAGTATAAAAAAAACTATGGGAAATAAATTCGCATTTAAATAACTCACCAATTTATGTGCATTGACGCTCTACACAAAAATGACAATCGGAATTGGAACCCACCTGGAACAAAAAGAAGAATGTATTGAGATTAGTGATATTATAATTGATTTGTTAGGTAAAACAATAAATAAAAATGTTCTGTGAAAGGTAGAGATCTGAGATAACTCAGAAAATTAGAAAAAAATTTTCCAATTTTCCAATAATACATAAAAAATTGTTGTCCAATTTTAGTGAAATTAGTTTTGTAAAATATAAAATTCAAAAGTGAAATTGCAATTCAACTTGAAAAAAAAAAGTTTTTAATATTTGAATTTTTGAACATTTAATTTGAATATTTTAATTGAGAAAAGTAGCTCGTGAAATTCACATTATCGGAATCTCAAAATGAAAACATTTTAAACTGTTTCAATTCCAATTTTGCGCTTCAAATTCTGAAAAACTGGATTTCCAACATTCAACAAATAAATATTGCAGTTTTGTTTTTTAAATTATACTCAAAGAAATTACTTTCAGAAGACGAGAAATATTCCTATCAATAATTGGTTATTTTTTGAATTCTGCAAGTAAAATTACAAAACTTTTATTGAAGATAAATTAAAAATAATAATATTACGTGAAAAATTTGTTATTGTTACAGAATATATAATGGACAGAATGTAAAATAATTTTTGAAATCAAAATTATGAACATACACAATTTTCCTAACTTTTTCCTCGTGAATTCCACATTATCAGAATCTCAAAATTAAAAAGTTTTAAACTGTTACTATTCCAATTTTGAGCTTCAAATTCTGAAAAACTGAATTTTCAACATTCAACAAATAAATATTGCAGTTTTTTAAAAATTATACTCGAGGAATTGACATTCAGAAGACGAGCAATATTCCAAAATCAATAAGTGATTATTTTATTGAATTTTGTAGGTAAAATTACAAAACTTCTATTGAAAATAAATAGAAAACTTGATTCGAAAGAAATTTATAAAGCCGCTTTAGATGTAAACTAAAGAATTTTAAAAAATGAACACGAATTTTTCTTTTTTTGATAGACTGAAAATTGATGGAGGTTCAGAGGTTTTAAAAAAATTATGTGACGTCACCGTCCATATGAAGACAATATAAATTTCTATGAATCTTGACGTCACACCCCCCCCCCCACTCCAGATTTTTAAAACGTCTGTATTTCCTGCAGTTCTCAATCAATTCATAAATGAAAAAATACTTGTCAATTTTTTTTCAGTTATTTAACAGACGTAGGGGAGACCGGGATAAATACGCCCACCCGCTGTTTCTTTAATATACATTCATTGAAATTCTGCGCAAGTTTTTTTATAAGTGCGCCTGAACTCGTAGACATAACCACAAAAAAATCATAGCGATTAACATTGTGGTTAGAACGTTATAAATAAAAATAGTTGATTTCGATGTTCTGGAGTTTCAATATGTAAGTTTTGCAATTTGAGAAAAAACATCTACAGTTTTCGTTTCTCGTTGCTTTTGCAGCCAGATAAGTTTGTCCTGCTTTTTGAAGTAAGTAAAAGTAGGAGCCTAAGTAGTTTTGGCTCAAAAAATTTTTTTGTATTTTTTCTTAATTTTTAAAGAAAAATTGATCGCTCGTGGAAAATACGCCCAATTCATTTATTAACAATATGTATTATTTATAATAAATAAATATGCAGGAGGTTGCAAAGTAGATGGAATCCTGAAGAAGAAAATGAACTTTACTGTGAATATTTGGAAACTATTGACTCTTAACTGGATAACAAGCGATGCATCGAATGTCACAAACCAGCTCATGATAAATGTGTGCGAACTATGGACTTTATTTTCACTTGCAAGAACTTTTTTAGTGTATATTCTGATAGTGCTTAGAAAATTATTTTTGTACATTAATCTAAACATTATACTTCATTTCTTTTATGTTGTTTCTAAATACTTTCATGCAAAATTGTTTAATTAATAAAGCGGACGTATTTGCCCCGGGTAGTGGGCGTATTTCCCCGGGGTTTTTCCAAATGGCTGATTCAACACTACTTTCAACTTTTTGTTAAAACGTGAAAATTAGTAAAGATCCTTGAAAATGATGATTGGAATTTTGTTCCTTAGGAGAGACAGTAGCGCGTGACATTACTGTCTTATAGAAAAATGAATTTTCCAAAACGTGGGCGTATTTGCCCCGGTCTCCCCTATTTTATATTATTACATGTATATATTGCACCACAATATTTGCCCCAAAAAATGATCGATCCATTCAATATAAGGACATTATCGATTATATCGACAATCGTATCAATCGATATTCTCTCACCCCTCGTTACAGCGGCCCTCGATAGCTCATTAATCAATTCGGCCGTGTCGGAAATAATGTCCGCGACGTGCGGTGAAAGTTATCCCGAAAAGGTGCGAAATGATTAATGATTCTGATCAGGTGCAGCTTGGGTATATCGTTTTCGTGCGCGGCGGGTTTAATTGGACGCGAAAGTCATGACGAATGAATCGGCGAATGTTTATCGGGCGAAATTCGAGCTAATTCATCGGTCGTCGTTTGCATTTTCCAAAGCGCGCTTTCCGTGCAATTAAGCAACGCGCATTAACGTCGCCGAGTGGCCTTGCGGAAATTATTATGAATCGACGCTCGGCGAGTTCACGATATGCCGCGTAGTCAATGGGGCGAGGAAACATTAATGACGCCCGCGTCACGTCTTGGCAGCTTGTATTAATTTTCGCGCTTTAGCCGGCAATGGTGAGAAACCGCGCATTCCTGGCCTTTAGCGTCAACATCACCAACGTCGTTTAATCTTGTAGTTGCCTATTTATTTATACATTTATTTATGAATTTATATTCGGTAGTTTGTACGTTTTACGGCATCCAATAATGACGAGGTTTATTGAATGGCCGTAAGTTGAATCCGAAAATAAAAGAAATTGATGTTTACGGACATTTACTCATAAGGAAGACTTATATCGAGTCGTTATCGATTTGACGTGTTTTTGAGTAATTTAAACGCCACTATTCAAAGATATTGCGTGTGCGGGTAATTTTTATTCAATGACTCGCGGAAAATTATGGAAATGGGTATTCGGATTGGAATTTATTGATCGTTACGTGTTTGTTGTTTTGTTTGTTTGTTGTTTCATACCATAAGCTCTAAAAAATGAAACATAACGCGTATCGCGTTATGTTTCATTTTTTAGAGCTTATGGTATGAAGGTGATGAATTCAGTTCTAAAAGGAGGGAGTTGATTTTTTGTAATTTAATTGAGAAATTCGTAAAATTTGATTTTTATTTATGCAACATTTTGAAAACAGCACTCGTACTTTGCCCATCAATATTCACATTCACACTCGAACGAAATTTTTTTCCAGAGTGAAGGCGTCGTTCACGCTACGTTTGCCGAGCCATCAATTAGCCTTTCACATTTGGAGGCCGAGTAAAATGATAATGTACGTTAACTGAAATATCTTATTAAATTGTCCATAACGCGAACGTCGCAGGCGTGTGCGCGATAAGGCCGATCGCACCCGTGGTTTTCATATCGAGTTATAAGCACCTGTAGCGATCCATCAAAGGAGGGGCGATGGTCCCGCGATACACAAGTGGACATCGCCTGCCATCGGAGCAGTGGCTTTAATTATATCTCGATGCTTGATACGCGAAGAAAACACAAAAATCGACAATGTATCGGATGCCAAGGGAAAATATGTATCGCGCATGAAATCTAACTCGAGTGAATTATGTAAAAGCGAACATTGTAAATTGCTGAGTATTGCACAACAGCTGGGTATTACGCGTGTTTTTTTCATGCACCTCTTACCTTCTTTCCCGTTTTCGATAAAAACGGAAAAAGGGGCAGTTTCCGCAGCTGCCGGAAAAACTGCACACTTCAAGGGAAGCAGTTCTATCGCGTACATACGTAAAAAATTCTACAGTGTAGTCGTTAGTTAAGACGAATATTGAAATATTGGGATCATCTTTGTAGCTTAGACAACGCGTTAAACAATATGTTTCTTCTGAAATAATTTCATAATTTTTAATAACATTATAATATATTATTACAATAAAACATATAACCTTTGAAGTCTAAAATCGCACATTTTTCACGATCGTATTTAAGGCGACTCGAAAGATATTCTCTTTTCTTCTTCCTCCTCTACACGTGTCTTTCTCGCACTACAGTAGGTTTCGAGTCGTAATAATGAAATTCGATTTTTGGGATTTTCGAGTCACTGAAGCTTAGATTTTTTTATTATTATTATATATACAAATTTCTGAAAAAATTATAACTACACAGATTTTGGGAATTTCATAGATTTCTTGAATTTTTGTATTAAATGTTGTTTATAACATTGTACAGTATTTTCTAGCACTCCAATGTATCCCTCTATAAATCTCTATTATCAGATCCTATATTTTTTTGTTGTTGTTCTCATTGTTGTCACATTATTAAAAACAATAATCGCGATATCCCCAGTAAATTATGTTTCTTTAAATTACATCATCGACGTTTCAAAATTTTTTCAGCGATTTTTTAAACATTAATTTCTTTGATCATAATTTAATCATGAAATTCTTTATCATACGGACGTAAGTAGAGATATATAAACTATGGGATGTTTATTTAATGTTAAAAACATCCACATTCATGTGATGTGAAAAAACACACATCTTGAAAAGCGCCGAAACGTATAGATGTTATGATACATACAAAATAATTGACTGGGAATATTGAAAAGATTTTATTTAATGATAGTGTAGTATTGAAAATTTGGAAGATTTCGAGTCTATACATTAATTTGTAAGAAAACAGTAACTGTTCTAGAAATTTACAATATTTTTCTTTCTTTTTTTATCTTTACGGTTTGACGGATTTTCTAGTAATTTCATATAGATTTCTGTATAAATTTCATAATTTCAAGCGCTAAGATTCAAAGGTTTTTCAATTTGCAAGAAAATGATATCTACATATTTTTTTAGTATTCATCAAGTTTTTAAGGATTCTTTTTTATTTGTGAAGATTCAAATTATTTTTATGAATTGCTTCATACATTTCTACCATTCGATGCATTAGAATCAATATTTCTATCGATTTTCAGTAATTTCATAGATTCTTAGGAAAATTGCATCCGTATAGATTTTTTACTTTGTATTCATTACCTACTTGTGTTTTTAATTTTTTTCTTTTTATCTATTAGATTTTGTTGGGTTATCTAATTTTTCTGGAAATTTCTAGTATGATTGCAAATTGCTACATATGCCTGTTAGAAGTTCTGGAATTTAAAGTTTTATAGATCGAAGATGTTCAATTTTTTCAGAAAACATTTCTTTCTAAAAATATCGTTACTTTATGTTTTTTTTACAGAAATTGTATATTCCGAAATGTTCTCTGGTATTTTAATGTATCTTGATTTCTTAGTTGCTCGAGGATTTAAAGTTTTTTTTATATTTTTAGCATTTTCGTAAATTTTTATTACTTTCTTTCAAATCTTCATTTTCTACGTACTCCTAACCAAACATTTACTCTCAGAAATTTGTTTAAAAAAAAATTCTTCCATAGCCAAGATGCATGTTTTTTCTGGGTTAGTTCAATTAAAAATTTTAGATTTTGTTCTAATTTTCAGAATATAAATCTAGGTTTAAGTAAGTGCATTTTTTGTAATATAGTACAGTATAATATAATTTTTTTGTGAGTAAGTACACTTTTTAGAAATATTTTTTCATTTCATTACTCATAATCGATATTTTAATGTATGATTTTCTATGATTCGAATAATACCTACTCATTAACAACCACAACTTTTTTTATTCTAACACAAAATAATACTAAATTTCATCCAAATTTCAGGAGGAGTTTGAACCCCGTTTCATCACCTATCAAACCTATCATAATCGTGAAGCTTCAAATCATGAAACTTCTCGATCCCTCAAAACTCGAAGCAATTAAACCAACATCTTGATCAGCCTCGCCACCAACAGCTAAACTAATACTTATCCCTTGACTTTGAAAAATTCTTCATCACGAATTTTTCCGTCCCACGAGTCTCCGGAGGAAATTTATGCCTTTTAATTTACCAGTGTAAAATATAATCATAAATCTGAATACCATAAATTCGCTGGTATTTTTTCAGGATTTCCCGATTTTCCGGAATCGCCGGATAGCCCGGACTTGAATGTATCAGCTGTTAAGCAGTGGCGGTATAATTAAAACGAAACGACCCTGGAACCACGCGGTGGGTGATAAAGCTTCCATTACACGGAGATTTTATTAACGAGCGGTGAGCGGTTATCCCGGAAGACGAAATGCACGTGGCGAGGCACGCATAACTCATTTCAATCGTTTGGGATTCTGCAGAGAAAAGTGCGGTCGCAGGCCCACAGGTGAGCCGCACTCCTACACCCTGCCGCCGCTTTTTTATTTCATTCGCGACGCGTCTCGTTTTACGATGTCGTAAACACGCGGAGTACGTTATTTCTTCGCGCGACTCTTTGCCCGACGTGTGATTCACGGCCCGCGCTTATTAATCACGGTTATTCATCTGCCCAAGACGTTATTTATTATTAGCAAAAGGCGCCCGCAAAGCGACCGCCACCCATCCAATCCTTTCGCCGTACAATGAGACACGAGCTATCGAATAAAAAACAGTCATTGCAATTGATTCGACGTGACTCCGAGTGATTCCGAGAAATCATTTTCACCCGAAAAAAGTCAAAAAATTTCGAAATAACCACGTACATCACACTAAAAAGAAATTCTTAAAAGAAGACCAGGAACTGGTCTTAAAATAAGATGCGACACGAAATAGAGCGATGTAGTTTATTTAACAGCTTCATTTCCAGGCTGAAAATAAGAACGAAATGTAACCTTATTTAAAACGTGTTGTCGTCTTAAAATAAGAGAGGCCTTTCTGGTTCTAAGCACGTGGTATCTGAATATAAGATAGCCTTTCTTTTCATGAACAAATTCCTTTTTATATTTAAGAGACGTGTGATTTAACCCTTATGGAAAAAAAGTCAAAATTGACTGTAGTAGTCAAATTTGACTGTAATTTCGTACAGTCAAATTGACTGTATACAGTCCAATTGATTGTTTACAGTTCAATTAACAGTTTACAGTCAAACTGAACCAAAAAGAAAAAAAAATGTTTGCACAAATTTTAACGTTTTTCATTAACTATGTTATTGTTGATTTATTTATCACCTGGAAGTAATTTACTAAATTATAATTAGAAACGAACCACATTCGAACATCAGAAAAAAAGTTTGCTAGAGACGGGACGCGAACCCGAGACATACCCATTTCAACACCTAGTATTTAGCCACTCGACCATGGAAGAACTGGAGGAATAATTGTAAATTGTTAATTGTATCTTAAGGACTTACTCTGGTCGATGTTGATAGATACTAAAGAATCGAAAAAAAGGCAAGGACATAATGTTCATTTCTATCTGTTTTCTAAAATGGTTAAGAATGTATTAGAAAAATGAACTCAAAAGTATGATTCTCAATTTTTCCAAAGTTTTGAAAACATTTTCAAAAAAAGATTATAAAAAGCTTTTGAATGAATGTTCTTTGAGCATTTCACATAAAAATTTTCAGAAAAGTTTTATAAAATTTTTTTCGATACGTTTAAGATAAAAAATCACCAAATCATGTCAAAAAAAAAGTTTGTAAAATACATATATATTTTAAATATATTTGATTTACGTAAATAAATATATACGTTTTAAAGAAAACTTCTGAAACATTTTAGACAGTTTTCAAATGAAACGATATTGATGAAAAAAATCGCAAACATTTTACTGGAAATAGCCACTGAAACATTTCATTGAGAGGTAACAAAAGCCTTTTAAAAGAAACATTTCTTGAAGCATTTGCATGTATAACGTCCAAAAACGTTTCCAACATGCTTTCATTAAAATATTTTCAGATCAAAGATTACATAAACATGTAAAAAAAACACCTGTGAAATTTATAAAGTGGAAACTTGCGCGAAAATTTTCTAATATTTCATTAGAAAATTTTTTTTATATTATAAGGTCGACTTCATAAAAAACAAAGTTGTTATAAAAAATTACTGATTTTTATAAAAATTTTGCCTTTTTTTATGAAAACCAAAATCATTTAGGTAGTGTTAACTGACATTCGAGTTGACTGTGAAATAATTAAAGACTGTCGACACTCAAATTCACTTTGAAACAGTCAAATTTCGACTTTTAACAGTCGAATTTCCTGTCAACAGTCAAATTGACTGTAAGATAGTCAAATCGACTGTGACACAGTAAAATTTTGACTGTTGACAATGAAATCGACTGTAAGACAGTCAAATTTTGATTGTTGACAGTCAAATCGACTGTAAGACTGTCAAATCGAATGTCAAATAATGTTGACTGTAAAACAGTCAAATTTTGACTATTTTTTTCGTAAGGGTATTCTATGCAACGAATATTAAAACAAGGCCAAGAACGTCTTATTTTAAGAAACAGCGGTTGTTATGAAACAGCAGTAGTGAATTTCTAACTTCAGCAGACTGATAAGCAGACACGCTCTTATTTCAAGATTGGTGTGATTTTAAGAGAGGGGTTAAAATAAGATTTAATTTTTAGTGTGATCATGTCATAAGTAATACGCTTATAAAAATGGTATTAAAAAATTCTATAATCTGATATAAAATTCATTCTATCATCTCGAAATGTTAACAGATTTTTAAAAACAATCTAAAAAGCCTGAAATTTCTAGAAAATCTTATAAATAATTACAAAACCATTCAACATCTTCAAAAATGCAAAATGTTATGCACCAAATGACATAACAAGAAATTAAGTTTCAAAACACTAAGGATCTCTGGGTGAAATGTAAAAATCTTTTTTCAGGTTAGAATTTTTTATTAAAGAAAACTCGAGGAATATCTGGATAAAAGTTACAATAAATGGCGAGAAATGAAATTAACAAAATTTGGTTTATAACGGAGCGGAATATCTTACGGTTGACAATTTTGAATCATAAAAGGTCGAAATATTTAACAATCTTGTTTTACAAATGAAGCAATTATACTTACTAACGCTCGGAAGTCTAACGTCAAAGAAGCCTGGAGCACTGATCTATATTACTGGATTGGAAACGCGCTAACGACCTCTGTTCCGATTAGAAGCCATTTTGAGTGAGGGCTCCGAGGTTGTTTACAAGCAGTGACAACGTGAAAACATTGTGCGCGCAACTTGTTTTACGTGGTTTAATGTGATGAAAAATCAAAAACACCTATTAATTGTTACTATTGTGGTAATACGGTCGCCCGACAGCGATAGGAAATTTTTCTCGTAAGTTTATAGCGACGATATATTGGATATTATTTTTAAATTGTCTCGACGTTTACTTTTGGAGGTACTCACATTTCCCGCATTATTCTAAAGTAAATTATTGTTTTCCAAAGAAATATCGCGAATCAGAGTTTTGCGCCAAGTTTATGCTGTTTTGAAGGGCAAAATTTATAATACTTTACAGTTTGTATATCATATACTTTAAGTGTATTGACGTTATTTTAAAATAAAAGTTGTGAATATGAGGTGTTTTAATACAGGTTTGCTGAAGTTAAAGTATAAATATTTGATATTAATATAATAAATTAGTAACACAAGTGATGAAACTTATTGAAAAAATTTTTTCAATAATAACTAGGAAATACCGAACCAGCGGATGTTACAAGCTGGATATCGAAAAGGATGTCGAAAAAGATGTCGAAATGATATTCTCGATGAATGTCGCCAAGTGCGCGATTACATGAATTCGCCGGGAAACCCGTTTCGACTATAATAATTTTCATTTCTTTTCTTATCTCGGATGTAATACATGTCTTCCTTTCCAGCTAACAAATACCCGATATTCCAAGTTATTTCAATATTTTAAAATATTTCAAATCTATAACAAGAAAGTTTTGAAAATCATCACGTTTTTCTCAGAATGTTTTAAGACGCTGGTTACGTTAATTAAGATTATTCTACAGTATAAATTTCACAGGCAGTCATTGGAAAAAAAACTCTTCATGCGATAGCAAATCATGAATTTCATGAAATCAAGAAATAATCGACTCGCGCGGATTTTATCGTGCTTGTAACATAAGCATGTAGCGGGAGTCAACAAGGGAAAATCGCGATCGACAAATTAATGTAAAGTTTCATTAGCGGCTTCAACTACACGCTAATGATCGAACTTGTTCGTTTGATAATAAAATACTGCTGTTGCGCAATAATGTATAATTCGTAATTTATTTATTATTTAATCGTGCCACCTTGTGTGGCTTGCATAAGATAATAAAACGACTCGCCGGGCTCGCCATGCATTACCCGAACGTGACGCTCATTAAAGCGAGTATATCAGCAAATTCTCATTTCTCATCAGCGGTTCACGAATGGTTTCATAATTGGTTCCAACAACGAAAACCGTGCATTTATTACACGTCATTTCTTCCGTATTGTATATCATTTCTATTACCATAACTGCTATAAGCAATTCTTAGCACTCAATTCGAGAAATTGCACTGCGAAAGAACCTAGTAATTAGTAATATAAATATTTTTTTTTACTTTTACGTCCACAAACATTGAACACGTATTTTAATAGAGTGATATTTTTTATTATTAATTTAAACGTAATATATATATTCTAATTCTTTATGAATTGTACCATAACACAGTGTTACAAAATTGAAAAAAGTAAGTGAACTTTTAAAACGACCTAGTAGAGATTGTTTATCTGGTCGAATATAACACAAAACCGTGTTTGAAATTTTTCAAAAACCCTCAAAATCTTTATTTATTGTTAAAAAACCGTTTTTCGGTACTTTTTGGCGCTTAAAAATTCCTACTGAAAATTTTTTCGATCGATTTTAAAAAC
>JAPYZL010108022.1:0-14582 GCA_030522825.1 Platygaster orseoliae
TGAGTTTTGCAAAAAGTGGTAAAGGACTTTTCGACTCGAAATTGAAAAAGGAATTCAGGATTTTTTTTTATCGCGGACTTTGGGACACCCTGTATAAACTAAGTAACATTAATAGCTTACCTTTATAAAAAAAATAATAAATAATAATAATAATTTTTGAAAAAGTAAAATAATATAATAAATAAAAAATGATGAAAATGAGAAAAAATGACCAAAAATGTACTAACTGAAATCTAGGGGACGTATTCAAATAAAATGCAGGATCCTTAATTTTACTCATTCTAAAACAACAATTCTGGCTTCAGAAGAATTATAATTAAATATATTTAGCTACGATAACGTAGAAAAAAAATTTTTAGAAAATGTTTTAATCCAGTGATTAATAAAAAAAAAAAAATTAGAATTTACGAAAATGTTGCAATCTAAGAAACTTGGAATTCTACAGCATCAAATGTTGGAAATTTAGACGGAAACTTATTCAAAAAACTGAAATGAATTTCGAATCATAAACAAACTGACAAAATACTTGAAATATTAGAATTCTATGAAAAAAGTGTTTCCTGGAAAATCTGAATAAATGCACATGATCTATATATAAATCTTCGAATTCTAGATCATCGAATTTTAAAAAAACATATATAAAAATCTTTCGTAACAGTGAAAATCTAGAAAAAAAATACTGTTGATAACAACAAAATTTTCTAAACACTTCGTGAAGTACGAAAAAATGTAAAATCTATGAGATATGCAAGATTCACGTACATGTTTTTTTCCTGGACGTTTTTCAAAGTACTGGACATCTTTTGAACTCTAGAAACTGAAAATCGTTGTAAATTTTAATAACTTAGCGACGAATTCTAAAAATCTCTAGAGTGAATCATAGAAATACGAGAAATCTATAAAAATACTAAAAAATACGACAAAATTGTATGATTACCATAAAATACGTAAATTTTTTCATATTTCTTCATTTTTTATACAATTCGAAGGGTTTTCTAATATTATAAATTTCTATATAGCATTCGAAAGTTCGATGCTTTAGGAATCAAAGTATTATAAACTTTTGAATATTTTCATAGATTTTATGGAAACAATATATAGACAGATTTTTACAAAAAACTCCTCTTAAACATTTTTTTTCCCACTCTCGACAGGAAACATACAAGATATTTCATTTTGAATGACCATGGTTCTGTTTAGAAATTGTGAGTATTCAAATGTTTTGTCATAAATAATATTCCCGAAATTTTTTTCAGAAGCCTCTTTTCATGTTACATCAACAAATCTTTTTTGCTACCAGATCATAATCGTTGTACATAGATAAAATTCGATCGCATAGTAATTGTGCTTTGGCAGCAAACAAAATTTGTTGAGATAACAAAAAAATTGCAAAACAAATTTTTTATGTTAAGATCTACTGAAACAGCAAATTATTTTTTCATCATTCTAACCTCAAAACTGACATTTTGACGTGACTTTGAGGCTATCATGATGAAAAATATTGATTGCACTCGTGAGCTATCGCCAATTTTAGCTCAGCCGATTTTAACCCTCGCCTTCGACTCGGGCAAAAACCTTCGGCCTCGCCAAAATTGGCTCTAGCTTCCGAGTACGAAAATAACTATTTCCCATGCATCCACAAAAAAGGCCACTTTTTTTGCATGGAATGCGGGAACAAAATCCACTTTTTGAGGTACTCACGAATGAGCGGGAGAAATCATTCTTCCCTAGGGAAATATTAATAAATCACTGATACGAGGTACACGACTGCCATACTCACTCGACTCACACTGTCCATAAGTCATAACTTATGTACATAAGTTTGTTGTGTTTTGCAGTGTTTTTTTTGTCAAATTGTCACAATAGTAACCAAGTCGCGTTGAAAATCACTGTGCGACAAATTTGGGGTTTTAAATTTGCACTGGGAAAATTTTCGCAAAAATGGAGTCCTGGTAGACCCTCTAGACTAACCCTAGCGGGTTTTTTCAAAGTTGGCTCGAATAAGCGGGTTATAAACAATTTTAATTGTTAATAATTATAAGATCTTAAATTCATCCAATTTCGAAAATTCAAAATAGTATTAGGGGGTTTTCAAACACGACGAATTCATCTTTTCAATCAATTTCATGCTGTTCAATGTATTTTAGAAAAGCCCGAATTCAATTAAAAATTAGAGAGATTTGAATAATCGCTTTTCCGACGTGCACATTCGAGATAAAAGATTAGGCTTGAGAGACGGAATGTTGGCTCGGCCAGGTACAGTCCAGAACAATTTGTAACTGGCTTACAATTTGAATCGATGAAAATGTTTGTACATATGAAATAAAGAAATCCCAAAATTCAAAGCGAGAATAACGAGAGTTTTTGTCCCGGACTGTACCTGACCGAACCAACATTCCGTCACTCAAGTCTAATCTCTTATCTCGAATGTGTACGTCGGAAAAGCGATTATTCAAATCTCTCTAATTTTCCATTGAATTTGGGCTTTTCTAAAATACATTGAACAACACAAAATTGATTGAAAAAATGAATTTGCCATATTTGAAAACCCCCTAATACTATTTTGAATTTTCAAAATTGGATGAATTAAGATCTTTTATTTATTAACAATTAAAATTGTTTATAACTCGCTTATTCGAGCCAACTTTGAAAAAACCGACTAGGGTTAGTCTAGGGGGTCTACCAGGACCCCATTTTTGCGAAAATTTTCCCAGTGAAAATTTGGTGTCGCACAGTGAAATCAGCAAAATTACATGTTGTAGTTTCCTCAAAAAAGTGTATTTTCCTCCCGCGTTCCACGCAAAAAAAGTGGCCATTATTTTTGTAAATGCATGGGAAAAAATATTGTATGCTGCATGAGAGAAGGATGATTCCAACTTCGCACTCGTTGGAATCATCCTCTTTCTCCCTTGTAGCATAAATATCTATTTTTTCTGTGTTCATTATGCCAACCAACATACAATTTTCATAACGAAAACTGTATTTGAAATGAACAAAACTTTCCATATTTTACTAAAAGTTTGGTTGCTGGAACCAAATATTTCTTTCCGTGCAGAGTGACCTGTAAATTCAACAATATTTTTATTGTTATTATAATTGTCACCTGTTGCATACTATACCTAATGTCATACTTTGACAACTTGGATCCCGGCCTCATCATTCGGTCCGCGTGACGCGCGGCTTTGATCGTTGCAAATATGCTAATTGTCCCTCACCGCCCACGCGACACACTGAGCCCTTTTCTATACTCTCTCCTCCCCTCCCTGCACACCTCTCGCTCATTCTATTTTTTTCTTTGCGACGTCGTTCTTGTGTTTCTTTTGCATTTTAGCGATGTACACGTGTAAGCTCACTCCGTTTGCTTTTCCTATTGACGCCAAGTGCGTTCTTCACCTTTTAATTGGCCACAAAGTCAAGTGCGTTTACGTGTCGGCGGCGGGATTTACGCGCGCGACTATATAAAGTTGGGCAATCGAGGCTTCGCGCATTATAAATTCATTCTTCTTTTTTATTTACTGTCATTCCTTATCTTCATCTTCTTCAATATCAAGCATATTCAGAGGACTAAAGATAGTTCTATAGTCGTCTCGAGCAGAGCATTTCTTAAAGTCCGCCCGAGTCGAAATTTCTTCTTAAATTTCAACTTTTACAGGTGAAAATGTTGAAAACCATTGATTTCGATTTTTTTTCGCCTTCAACGTTGCAAACTGATGTGAAATGCGTTTCTTGTATTTCAATTTGATTTAATATTCAACTCGTGTTCTCTGCAATTTTGTTATATATTTAATTTACACCTTAATATATGTTGTACGTACCGTTATTTCAAAACGAGTTTGATTTTAATGCTTACGGCTATTTTTTCACAATTTTTTTAATTTTTAATGTATTATTTTCAATTAGTTGAATCTATACCCATAACTTCTATTTATGTATTTATTTCTCAATTTTTTTCATTTCTTTTACCATGCAGTAAATTGGATAAAAAATTGTCATCTACAAATTTTTGAATGAGAAACACTGAATTTAAATGATAAGAAAACAAATAACCGTTTTTTAAACGAATTTACAGGAATATAGTCAATTGAATACTGTGCTACAAGATACACAAAATTTTTTAGTTCCTGTTTCTAAAATATCAGAATTCCGAATTTTTCTTATCTTGAAATTTTAAATTCCTCATTTATTCCATAACAATTGTTATAAATTATGAAATTTTTTTTACTTTGATTTTGTAGAACATTCAAAGAAAAAAAGTGCCAGAAACAATTATTAACATTGAAGATTAGAAACGATTGATTTTAAATGAGTCGATAATATTATGGTGAATTTTTATTGAAACATTAATTTAATAACAAAATCATTTTCATAATAAACCGAAGGTACTGCGAAATTCTTTATTTTTCAATTTTTTTCAAAATTTTTTTGATAATCCCAACGATTTTAACCGATTTTCAATTTTAAATCTTGTTAATGAAGATGAATGAAGATGAAAAAAGGTGAAATCAATCCGAGCTTTAACTTCATTTCACTTGTAAACTGAAAAAAAAACGCTCATAACTTCATATTTTGAAATCAAAATGAAGTTGAAAATACATCCAAAGAAGTTTAAATGAATCCGAGCTATATTTTATCAGCACAAACTTACACTTGCAAACCAAGTAAAAAACAAGCCATCTCAATCAAGTTAAACGAGATGATGAAATTATTGGCAGAAGCTTAAAATATTTTAATGACGTTAATTTAATCGGCACACTAATGCCAAGTCATAACATTATCCGAGCGGATAAATGTACTGTAATCTCTCGTTGCTATAAATTCAATGAATCCTCCACTGTCAGAGCCAGAGACCTGCTGCTGCAACTAGAAGATTATACAATCAATCAACTTGAAATTTTAAATATATTAGCATGAAAGAAAAACGCATCGGTCACAACGAATAATCCGTTCTGAATAATCATATTCAATTACCAAGAGTGTAATGTAAGCTCGAGAGAATAATGGGCAACCCCTCTCACCCCCCCCCCCACCCCTGGTTTTAATAAACACAGGAGATTTTTAATTACGTGCCCTCTGATAATATTAGAGGCGTGGGTAGAGAGGGGTTTTCAGAGTTCAAACCCTGTCGAAAATTTAAATGAAATTAATTATTATTTCACGCGAACTTAGAAAAAATGTATGACGATGGTTGAGAAAAATTCAAATTAAAAAAAAAAAAACATGAAAATAACAGTTATTATAAGTAATAATGATCAAGAATTTATTTACTGAAATCTAGAGAAGGTACAAATGGTTTCATGTAATTAGAAAAGTGAAACGAAATTCAAAATTGATCTATCTTCTAAGTCGGATTGGTTCTGTTAAGTTGTGTTGAAATAGCGCATCTTTTTGCTGCTACAGCACATCCTTTTTTCCGTGTGGTACTTGAACCTGATTTGCTTTTCTTTAAAATGTAAATTGAACAAGCTTTTACTTGATGCGGGACTATAATTACACCTCTCCAAACATGAGCAAGGCGGCGGCGGCGGCGGCAAGTCCGTGGTCCCGGTAGATTTGCAAGTGAAACCGCGATATTTTTTTCTCTTTTCATTCTGTTGGCTGTAGTAAATACACGCGTTGCCGTAGCGAGAGCGACTTGTTGTTTCACGCGCGAGCGAAGCCTAACCCTGCGCAACGAAAGGCTGAACCGACAAGCAGCAAGGGTTCCCCGCATTGAGGATTTGCCATGGTATATTACGCGACCAACAAGAGTTCACCCCTTATACAACATCTCACTCTCGCTTGTATATTTATACGCGCACGTATCCGCATTAAGGCGAGAAAGACAAAACACTTAAAAATCGCCGCTTATTGAGACAAAATTCTATCGATGTTTTTTCTCTTAAAAACTTTTATGTATCGTTTTTAGACTGTTTGAACGGAATTACAAAATCTTTATGATTTCTCACGAAATTCGCTATTATTGAGAAAATGCAAAAATATGCACGGAAAACAATGACAAAATATACCTATGCTTGAAAAAATCACAATACGCTTGAAACAAATGGTTATTTATTCAAGGACAAAATGACGATGACGTCCATTTCCATTCGTAATAACGTATTTATCAATGATCAAGAAATCTCATATGGGCGAATTTTCAGAGCGTAGTAAAGAAAAAAAAGGCGATGATGCTCCATTGTTAAGTACCGCAGCTGGCCCTACGATGAATCGCGACCAATATATTTTGCCGTGATTATTCTACTCGGGCGTGCATATAGCGTGCATTTGCCACCATTTACCTAATTGAAGAACCGGGATACAAAGCGTAATGCCCAGCGATTTATAATTTTAACACCCGAGCATTAATTCGCGAAATCCCGCATCGCTCATCGAGAGTAGTTGAAAGAGTTTTTCACCAAGTTTTCCGGCGTTTGGCTCCGGATATGCCCATTTTTCTTGCTATTCTTTACTTTCTTCTTTATTTTTGCGCCCTCGCAAGCTCCGGCAAGTAAGCCCGATTATTAAAGTGACAGTCTACACGCCGACGGGGCTTGGCGGTACTCTATTTGATATCCCCGGAGTAGTCTCGCTGTGGAATAGGCGCGTTTTGACAATACGGCTTTCCTTAAATAAATCTATTTGCGGGCGCGCGCGAGCGAGTGCGCCGAGCATACATCACGCAGCCACGACAAACGTCTCTCGGGACACGTTTCAGAGGCCCCAATTAATATTAACCGAGTTTTAAAAGATTCTTTCGCGAACACTGAGAGAAGCATTTATTTACAGTAAATATGCTGCCGCATTTCGTATTTGTCAGAAAAATTTATTGACAGTTAAAAAATTTTCTGTCCACAATTTATTCTGGTAGGTCGTTCAAATAATGCCCAATTTTGATAACGATAATTCATTGATTCCTTTTACATATGGAATATTGTACAGTAAAATACTGATTATTTCGATGAAATTGATATAAAAATGACTTATAATTCAGGCGCGTACGCAGAACAAATTTTTTTGGTGGGGGAGGGGGGGGGATTGTTGAAATCACGGATAATATACGATAGTTTCTATCAAAATCAGATTCGTTAACTGTTAATATGCTTTAGTTTTTGTGTAACATTAATTTGATTGGAGTTAAAATTGATGTCTTTGGCTCAAATACAGATTTGTTAATAATACCTAACCAAATCACATTCTTGACCAAAGACAGATTTCTTAACTGTTAACAAACAATTCATTGAAGCTTAAAGTCATCAATATTTATTTGCTTGTATCCAAATATGAGATTTGTTAATTCTAAACCAATCTTATTTGATAGGAATAAATGTTTCTCTCAGTGAAATTATACCACCCTGCAAAGCAGAACAAAATACACATTCATCTTTTTTTGGAAGAATAAGGTTTCATCTCGTCCTAAATAGTTTTTTTTTCATATGCATTATTAGTTGATCAAAATATGCACGGAAGACAATGAAATAATGAAAAAAAATTGTCATGGAAATGTTGAAAAATATTCGTGAAAATTCGATTACATATGATAAAAAAAAAACCGCAAAAGAAGACGATGACAAAATTAAATTTTATACTTGATATGAATGATATACCCAACGTTGAATTTAACGTGTCAATTACAACAAACAACAATGATATGATTTAAATTTTCTGATTTTCAAAAATTTATGAAATTATTTAAAATTTATTCTACTTCTCATTCTACAGCATCAAATACTAAAGATCTTTATCAAAATCGATCAAAGTGTAAACAAATTTTTTGAATTGTATAAATATTGATGAAATTCCAAAAACACTTAAAGTACTACGAGTTTACAAAATATTAAAATCTGCAGGAAACCGTTTTCTGAAAAATCAGTCAAAATTTTCATACTCATTTTAACTTTGCAATTTTTAAAAAACTATATGTGCATGCAAATACTAGAAAATCCTGAAAAATTTGGTGAATACTGAAAAATGCAAATATTTTCAATTATAACAAAAACCTTTTGAGCACTATAAATTCATACAAGAATGATTTTCTAAAAAATACATTTAGCTACTTAAAATCTAAAATACATTTAATTCTGCTGCATAAAATTCAATAATTGCATTCGAACTGCTTAATGATGTTAGTTAGCATCAATGTTGATGCATCAATGATTTCGCAAAAATTGATAGTTTAAAAGGTAAACCAATCACTCATTGCATTGAGAAAAAATCTTGCGCTTTTTGCCAGATATAATGCAAAAAGTACAATATCATTGTACTTTTTACAATAATATTGCAGTTTTTATAACACTATTCCCAAACTTGCAATAATCATTGTACTTATTACAATATTGTATAGTAAAATCGTCATATTGTAAAAATTACGATATGCATGACAGTTTTTACAATACGATTTTGGAAATTTGAAAATTTACACATGCAAACCGTACAATCCGAATTGTAATTTTTACTTTACTATTACAAATAATTTACTATCTGTGTATACTGAAACATGAAATGTAAAATTTTAACTTGTATAACTTATTTTTCAGTTTGTAAAATATAATATTTCATATACAAAGAGAAAATATTGTACATGTAAAAACACGCATGGCAAAAATTCATTGTATATAGTAAAATTTCCCATACATTTCCGAATTTTTCCAATATTTTATCTTATTTTGTTATTCAGCTTATTAGTAATCTAAATTTGAAAGGATTGCAATATGATCCTGTAAAAAGTACGAGATGTATAGTGAAAAACGAAATATGTAAAGGAATTTTCACAACAATATATATTTATTGCTACAATATTCTTTTACAAGGTTTACAATACAATGTTCCAAAAATTACTATATTATCTAGCAAAAAGTACTATATATCTGTGTGATTCCCGTTTACTATACAGTATTGTAATAATCATAACATTTTTTTCTCAGAGTGATGTTGGAAGGTTTGGCCTTAGTAAAACTGCGTTTTGATGCTGCAATAAATGTGCAATAATGCTGTTTTAAATTCGTCAATGATGTTACAATGTCTGCAACTTGTGATGTATACAAAAACGTAGAATTAGAATTTTTTGACGAATCGTGCTGCAATTCCGGCCAATCATAATGCATCATTGAATGTTTAAAGATTGCTATCTAGATTGCAAATAATAATAATCTTCCATTATGTCAATATTCTCAACAAACATACTATGTATTGCCGGCTCGTTTACACGAGAAGCAAAGACTCGGAGCGAGATTCGTCGTACTAAGACGTTTATTTGCATTACACTTCTGAACCGTTCGCCGACATGTCGCGCGCGTTCGTATATATCACCGCATATAGGAAACTCCTCTGTTCATTTGGGATTTTGGATCGGGCCTCGTAAAAGGCTTAAAAATAAAACGAGCGACTCGGAATCACACGAGACCGTGTATTTACGTTACGGTGCTACTTTTTACCCATCACGTACACATGTTCCCTTTTTCTTGAATATATATATACGAAATCCTCTTAAGATTGTAATACCCTACATCGATATCATTCGGAGAATCAGTTTTTATATTGTTTTCACTCAGCCTTTTATTACACATTGACATATACATGTTTTTGAGGGGAGCACTGATCTGCATATAGACGCGCGCGTTTCGATGGAAAAATTTCCTGCCTTGTCGTGAGAGAATCAAACTCGAAACCTTCTCTTTTTTTTCCCCCAAACCGATATACCAGTTTTGCAAAATCAACTTATTATTATTTTTATCAATTCATCGAGGTCGTTTATGTATAGTAGTCTTGGTATTGTAGTTGTTGGCTAATTGTAGAAAGAGTTTGACGTCGTCGCGGCATTGTCATGCTGGGCTTTTCGGAATTATCCCATTATTACGGGTGAATAGCTTGCGTTAGTAAATGGGTCCTATCACTGTCACGTGTACAAAGCGCCCCTTGACGTGCTGGTTATGACGGCAATGCGATACCCTCAAATAATAATCCTGCTTATGATAATAATGGCAAACGAGCCGCCGCTGCCACCACCGTTGACGCTGGTCGACGCCGCCGCTTTCCCTCCCCCAAATAATGCCATGTACGCATACATACACATTTTTTCCGGATGCATTTAAAATCGAATTTGAATATATATGGGCCTTGTTTTGTTCCACCTTCTCGGCAATAACCGGCCCATTGTCTTTTTGTAGCTTTCATTTTCAGGCCGATCATCCCGCCTATTTTTACTTTATTTTATCGATTCTTATTTTTATTATTGTATTTACACGGAATCCACTTTCTACCACTGCAGCGAATAAACTAAAGTATTATCAATGTTAGATATATTATTTATTAAATAAATGTGGGCGGGATAGAGATTTTCAGTGGCCGGTACGGGACGGATTCCGAAAAGTCCAGAAAATTTAAAAATCTTGGGAATCTCAAAAAGTTTTGTATCCCGAGAAATTTGAGATCCAAAAAAGATCGGGTATCCCCAAGAATTTTAATCTGGTATTCCGAAAAGTTCGAAAATCTAGTGAAAGTCCAAAATTCGGAAAAGTTCAAAAAATTTTAGAGCATTCGGAAAATTCGAAAATTCGGAGTCCCAAGATATAAGAATCAGAAAAAATTAGGTGATTCAAAAAAATTTAGGAATTCTGCCGAAATACGAGTTACTAAATAAGTTAGAATATCAAAATTATTTAATGTTTCTGTTATGTCGGATTTGAAAAACATTGTAGATCCCGTAAAATTTACGATCCTAAAATGCATTAAAACTTTGAAGAGTTAATTATTTTTAAGTTGCATAGCTGTTATTGTTAGAGTATTGACTCATGCGAATTTTTTTATTTTTAAATTTTCAAAATCGTTGTCTTCATTGCATTGGTGAAAGTTTTTTTGTCTCAGACACTAATAACGTTTATTTAATGTCAGCGTGCGGCACTTAATCACGCTTTCAAGGCCATAAACATAATAAATTCAGGTTATGCCTTTGAGCGATCGTCGATTTAATAGGTTTAATCAATTTTACGGCTCGACTTCGCCTCGCCTTATAAATCTCGTCTTCGCTTGTATTAACTTTTTGCTCGCAGGCACAAAAATAGTTTCTTTACACCTTAGTAAAGATTAAATAAAATTTTGGTCTAAAATGTAGATATTTTTAATTTACATTGACACTGTAGTAAAGTTTTTGAAGCAATATTATAACTACCAATCTGGCAATCTTACAATATTTCAAAATATACTGAAAAAAAATTTAATTGCTTACTTACTTTTTTTTATAATGTTCTTCAAAAAATAAGTAAAATTCTACATTTACTGCATTTGTAAGTTTTTTTTATCATACCGTTTTTGATTATTGCAGGTAATAAATAAAAAAAAACGAAGAATATCAGAACATTTTTATTCATTAAGTAATCAAAAATAATTCAAGTAATTAACCAATTTCAATTTTGCTCAAACGTTAAAGAAAAAATATATATGTGATTGAAGCTATTTTTGATCCCGGAAATTCTCGGGAACGCGAAATGTCACGGAAATTCCCGAAAATTCGGGATGTCGAAATTTTCGGGATACGGTCATTGAGTTCTCGAGGCCTTTCTCGTCTCGTCCCGGCGCTGGGAATTCATAAAGTTCAGGATCCCGCACACCACTAGCTTATTAATAACCTAAATTAGTGAGAATTACAATAAGATATTGTAAAAAGTATGAAATGTATAGTAAAAAACGAAATACGTAAAGGAAATTTCACAACGAAATATATTTATTGCTACTACATTATTTGACAATGTTTACAATATGGTGTTGCAAAAAGTACATTTTGTCTAAGTGATTCCCGTTTACTATACAGTATTTAGCTAATTACAATATTTTTTTCTCAGTGTAGTAAATCTGCCCCTGCAACTAAAAAATTTATCTATACAACAATAAAACAAGTTACAATAAAAACTCGTTCTTTTAGTTCTCCTAAAACAGCACATCTTTTCGCTCCTACAGCAAATCCTTTTTTTATTTAGCAACATTATGGATCGCCTTCTATGTTTGTTTATTCATCTTTTTTTTTGTTAAGAAGAATACCACTCGTATCTCCCATGACACGAAGACTCGAAAAGTGTCAATATTGATTGTAATATCGCGCGATGGGAGCATTGGTATCATAAGCAGAGCTTACCGCTGAGCCGCGACGTCAATACCGGCCCATGATACAAATTGTAAAACGCAGCCGAGTGGACGGCCCTCCCCCCCCCCTCCCGCCCTTATTCTATCGCGACCGTCGCCGTCTTTGAGCCGTTATCACTACGACTGAGACTGACTGAGACCGCGCATTGATTCGCTTCGCCGATATCTGCGAATGGTAATCAAAACGTCAGAATTATGCAGGCCTGAAAATAAGGCGCGTTGGGGATTTTCATTCGTGATTCACGTTTCTTCCGCGCCTCTATATACGATAAGAAAAAAAAAAGATAAATAAAGCTTAATTGATGTGGGACGTGCAACAATAATCGCAAGTGTAAGAGTAATAAATTATAGCACATTAAGCAGCGATACATCATTGGCGGTTTTATTTTTTCTCTTGTGCCCTCACGGCAAATCAATTGATCGATTTTCGGAACTGAATCCTAATTCAATTTGATCCGAGTGGGTATTAAATTCCAGGCTCGAGCTTGTAAAAAAGAAAACACGAGGAGTTGGAAGAACAAAAAAAAAGGAGAAAAAAAGGATGGTTCGGCGGCGAGGGTGGCAGTCGCGGCGGGGTGAGAGGGGCGCCTTTAATACGGCGCACCGCCTATAATTAGAGCAGGTATTCGAGCAGAGATTACATAGTATCTCGAGGCAGCTCTAACCAACACACGCGAAAGTGGGACTCTTAAGAACCAGTTTTACGCTGTGATTCGATGAGACGAATTTGCCGAATTTCGACGAATGTACAGGAGATCGTGAAGTAGTGGTAATGTGCACGTAATGGATACGTTTTGAGCGGTTTTGTTTCTCTTTTGCATAGATTCGTTCAGGGCTGGATTTTTACCGAACAGGCAAACTAGGCAGATGCATATAGAAAAAATTTGGGGGCGGCAAATTTTTGAGGAAACCTTTAAAATTTGTTTCAGCTGCAAGGAACTAAAATTAAGCAGGAATGTCAGTATTTAAATAACTGATGCGAGGATTTTCTGTTTATTTCATGAAGCAACATAATAAATAATTTACATGATAACACTGCAACATACTATATTTATATACTAAGTGAATCTTTTAATTGAAAATATTAACGAATTACACAGGATTCGAAATTCTTATTTGAAGATCCATATAAAAAAGAGTCAACATCTCCAAAATTTTCGATATTTTTCAAATTTTTACGGAATGTTCGCAATAAATGAAATTTTTGAAGTGAAATTATTGAAATTATCGAAACATCTTTTTTTTCGTAACTTCATAAGTTAATAAACTTATTATCAAATTTGTCAATCATTTTTTGTCTCGAATTTTCAGAACGCTTCAAATTTGCATATATCTTAAAATTTTCCAACTCCAAGCATTTTTGAACTAATTATTTTTAACTAATTTTGCAAAAGTCCTATCGTTCGAAAAATATTCTAAATGTGAAAAAATTTCTGAATTTTAGTAATTATTGAAGAGTAAGGATGATATTCATAAGAATGATTTCCATATTGAGAACTGTTATTTACTAAAGTAAAAAATACAATATGTTTTGTATTTTTTACTATATTTCCGTATTTGACGTTTTACTATACTACATGCGATAAATAAATATATTTATGTCTAAATATATCATAATATATGAAAAATTAAAATAATATTGTACATTTTCCTAGAATATACTACTTTTTCCAATATTTATAGTACAAATTACTAGGTTTTTTCTTCAGTGTACAACAATGCTATCTGGGTATTCATTTATCCTGATTAAACGATGGGAATTTTAAATGTGTGTTGCAGGTATCTAGGAGTAGACACGAAGCTAAGCGGTAGCACCGTGCACGAGGTCGGGATCGACGGCCAGCTCCAGATGGGCGCTGGGGTCATAGGTCCCGCGAGCGCGGAGAAAAATTGCAAAAGTTGGCACCTGACTCCGAAGCAACAGGGGATTTGCGCGCGATCACCACCGGTCTTGCAGGTATCAACATTTCGATAAGAGCTAACCAATAATTCCTCATTTTTCACGTTCTTTTTATTCAGCTCCCTACAAACTCTCAACTTTTCACAATTTTGTTCTACGCTTTTTCTAATAACTACACCCAGAGAAACGTTTGTTCCTATCAAATAAAAAATTTGTTTATACTTAACAAATCTCGTGTTTAGATATATTATTTGTTAACAGTTAAGAAATCTATCTTTGGTCAAGAATGTGATTCGGTTCTTTCCCGAGTAGAAAAAACGAAAAAGTATACCGAGTAACTTTAGTCTACCAAAGTATACTAAAAGTTGATTCAAGTATACTAATCAGTCTCTAAAAGTATCCAAAAGTATACCTATTGGCACAAATGCATACTTTTGGGTGACTTGGTATATCGAATCTACTTTTGGTTTACCTCGGTATATTGCTATAAAATAATAAGTATACCAAAAGTTGACTCGTCACCCAAGAGTATGCATTTGTGCCAATAAGTATACTTGGGTAGATCGGTTGG
>JAPYZL010108065.1:0-10379 GCA_030522825.1 Platygaster orseoliae
TGAATCATGTGAAAAATGGCAAAGGAAAAATTGTCTTAGAATTTCATGAGGAATCCATGATTTCAAGGATTTCCGCACACTGTGACACACCCTGTATACCAATAATTAAAATAATACTTCAGTACGTTAATTACAAAATGAATTTGCGTATTACACCCAGATTAAAAATAAATATGTCAAATCATAACTTTTTTAAAATAGTTGGAATTTGTGGGATCGAATCCATCAAAATTCACCTCCATTGATTTTGTGATATATATTCAATTACCTTTTTCTAAATCTACTCACTCTGCACTTTTTTAAATAAATTATCATAAATCCTGAGTAACCCAAGGATCTTGAATTAAAGTGACGAATGCAAAAATTGAAATGTGCCTAAAATAAGTTATTTTTTCTAGAACATACTTCGATGTACTTTGACAAATACAGAACATGCGGGTCTCGCGTGGTTTCAAAAACTTTGGATGAATTTAAAGTTATTCGTAAAACGATGATTTCACACTCACCAACGTTTGCTGTAGCACAAAATAACAATGAATCTGAACTGTCAAAAATGGCAGTAAATCAATCCAACGTTTTGTTATTCTACTAATAATATCTTGACGGAACGCAAATAGCACCAAATAGAATCGTCATATTTTCAATGCATTTCAATGTCATTATTTGTCATGCTCTTATATATATATATATTTGACAGCATAGTCCAAATTCCTCAAATATTTCAGCCAATCACAGTGTTCATAAATCTTCGTTCCTTTTCTAGTGCTCAATCAAACATGAGTCTCTCCTTGTTTAGTACTACTGAGTACAAACACTGGCCAATCAGATCATTGCTCGACAAGACGAGCTGTACAGTGCTGCCCTGTAGTGTGGCGGCAAAGTAATACAAGTTATGAATGTCGAGAAACTTATAGCATTTTCGAGTGATTGCTCCCGGACTCAGCTCCGGGACCCGGAGTGCTCTCGGAGCATTTTTCCGTGTGTTAGAGAGAGACAAAAGAACTGAAAGCAATCCACAGCACTATCCATCTCTTTCCCACAAATGAATGAATCCGCTCTCATCCGCTCTGACTCTTGGACACAGAGCGAATGGAGAAGCAATTTTCACTAGATTTCGACTGATTTCGACGCAGTTTGCCATAAGATGGAAAGAGATGGATAGCGCTCGGAGTGATTTCAGAGCACTTCTGTCTCTGTCTGACACACGGGAAAACGCTACTCGAAAACGCTATTAACTTTCTATTGTAATTTCGCTCCTAATATACCGAGTGTACCAATATCCCCGTACCAAAAAGAAATCCAATATTCCTTTTTGAATTTCAAGTCGAAAAGTCCTTAGCCACTTTTTACAAAGCTCAAAATCAAAAAAGTTATTCAAGTTTGAAATTCAAACAATAAACGCGCTCTCACGAGGAGTGGGAATAAAAAAAACGTACCAAAATTTACATAAATTTTCTTGATATTTTTCTGAGTCGAAAAGTCCTTTGCCACTTTTCGCAAATCTCAAAATCAAAAAAGATATTTGAGTTAGAAGTTTCAACCAATCAGATTTCTCAGACTTAGAATTTCATGAAAAAACCATGATTTTAAAGATCTCCGCGAACTGTGACACACCCTGTATATATATATTTCCTGTCAATTTCTGTTATTTCCCGTCAATTCTCACTATAATAATATAACATAGACAATACAAGTATTATATAAATAAAATAACAAAATTCCTTTTATTTCCCATCATTTTCTGTCAATATCCATTATTTTCCATCAATTTCCATTATAAAAATATTGAATAAACAATAAATATTAAAAAAATTATGTTAACTGTTAGTTTTATTATGTATATATAAAAAAAAGTTATTTATTACTATTTAAAGGATTAAATATAAACTATGTATTTCCTGCTTATTAGCTGATGGTTTTTATCTCAATTAACAAAAAATATGTTTCAAAAATCTTACTTTTTTAAAATTTATTTTGTTCAACTTTAAAAAAATACATCTAATAGTCAACCTCTCATACCTTAAATTAAGTTTCTCTAAACTTTACTTTTCTTTTTATTATTTTTAAATAAATTATCTATAAAATATCCTAACATAAATTTTAAGTTTATTTATTTATTCTTTCAAAACTTCTCCGCCCAGCATTAATTCATCTAGATTCATTTTTTCTTTCAAAACTTCTATTTTTATCTCTTCTTGTACAGTGATCTTGAACATTCCATCTTCGCATTTTTTCAAAACAAAAATTTTTTTATTGATTTAATGCAATGAACATTGATTTCTAAATGACAAAAGAAAGTACATTTATATAACAAATCAATAACATCATCTTTTGAAATTGTGCCAATCAGTTTTATCTTCCTTCCTCTTGGAAGTTCAGTGTTTTCGTTGAAATTCTTTATTTCAACCAAAATTTTGAATTTAACTTCTGTTTCTGAACCAAAATATGAATTTCCATTTTTTTCTTCTTTTCCAAATTTACAGTAAATGAATCTCTCTATTTCTGAAAAAATCACAATTAACAATACTTTTCACTAATCTTTATAAAATCTTCATAATTGTTCGTCAAAAATAGTTTGTTATACAATCATGAAAAAGCATTTTTGAATAATCTGACAAATTTCGTAATTAAAATTGTATGCATATTCACAAAAAACAATGTTTTTTAACATATTTTCAGCTCAATTTACCTGAAAATGGAACTGTCAAAATTGCACAAAAAAGTTTTAAAAAAGTCTAGTATTCGGGTATTTTCTGAAATTGCTGTGAAAAACTTGTGATGCAATAAAAAATTTCAAATTTTTGAAAAAACTGATTGTCTAATTCAATAAGGTTGAAAAGATTTTTTGACAAATTTCGAGGAAAATGAAATAGAAAATTAAAAAAAAACCAACAAGGCAAACACATTTTTTTAGTACTATCAATAATTTTATTAACCATAATTTATGTACAAAAATATCACTACGTTTTTTGTTATAAACTAAAAAAATTAAAAAATTATTCACAAGTTCTAAAAGTAGAATTATCAAGAATTAGCTCCTTATTAGATTTTTTCTGTGTATGAAAGCAAAATTAATTCTCTGTTAATTATTTAAAAACATAAAGCGCAACTAAATTTTCACATCTTCAATTCTTGAAAGCTTTATAAAAAAATTAAAACTTATGAAAATTGCTATATTTTCTCTCAATCTAACAAACTTTCTCTTTTGAATTTCCATAAATAAAAATTTCTTAAAATGGGAATTAAAAATAACCAAAACAAGAAACAAATTTAAAAATCAACCATTTTTTAATCAATACTCCCATGTCTGCAGATTCCAACCTTTGTTAAATTTACAATTTTCAGCCCAAATGAAAAATTCTCGCAGCTATGTCCTTGACAATCCAGTCAATTCCCTCAACTAAATTTTCTGCCGTGACGGCAGAGCAATTAAACATTTGCCAATGATGAGTTTTGATGTTGTGCAAGTCTAAGACTTCTGCTATGTCTTGGGCGGTCAGTGCTCCAGGTAAATCCTGTTTGTTGGCGAAAACCAAGAGACTGGCGCCTTCTAGTCTTTCCTCTTGAAGAAGTTTGTGTAGCTCGACCTTACAGTCGTCCAGCCTACGCCTGTCCGCGCAGTCCACGACCCAAACCAAACCATCTGTGCACTCAAAATAGTTTCGCCAATAAGAACGCAGGGATTTTTGTCCACCAACGTCCCAGATGTTTAACTTGTAATCCATGTATTCCAGAGTTTTGATGTTGAACCCCAAAGTAGGGGAAATTGTGTCGATCGGCTCGCCGTTGATTCTTTTCAGGACTGTGGTTTTACCGGCATTGTCGAGGCCACTGGAAATTTGGAAAAGAAATAGATTCAGACAAGCAAAAAACTTGTGTCTGTAATATTTAATAACAAAAGAAAAGAGTATTATATTATATTATATTTTATTACACTATAGTAAAAATTGTTACCTTCATTTTTCATAGTTACAGTTATAAATAACAGTTATTTATAATAAATATAATATAATGTGTATTATATTAAATAGTATTCATTATAATAAATATTATTAAATTATTATATTATTTATGATAAATATATAATAAATATATAATAATATGTATAATAAACATATAATATTTTATTATAATAATATGAAATATAATAATATATATAGTAAATATTATATAATAAATGTAATGAATGAATAAAAAATCAGTAACATTTGATAGTTACTATCAAATGTTACTGATTTTTTTCCGTTTTCGTTTACTTCATTAAACGCTTCGAACTTCATTCACATAAAAAACAAACTTAGAATTGAAGCGACAAATTCGGAAATGTATAATATACAAAATAAACATTTAAAATCAAATTTTTAAGTTCTACTTAAAAAGTTCGCCAACTTTTTTAAAAAATGTATAATCACCATTTGTAAAATACTCAAAATATGAAATGAAAAATGAACTATAGAATAAAAATGGAAAATATAAAATTTTTTTTTAAATATCTATGAAATAAACAGAATTTGGAAGAATGTGAAAATGTGTATAATTAAACCTAAAAATAATTTTAAAAAATGTTACTCACAGCAAATATTTGAGTACCACTTCACGGTCATTTTTGAAAATTATTAAAATAGTAACATATATAAAATAGAAACTCATGGTTCAGAAATTGAAAAAAAAAAATAAGATTGTTATGGAAAATATATTTAATCAACTATAAACATACATACTATAGATTCTTATACAATTTAAATTTAGTAAATCAAATAGAATGATTTTTATATTTTACACAAAATCGATAATTGATAATCACAAAAATAGATCAATAAAAAAAAATGATACAAAACAGTTACATTATTTCATAATTTGTAATGTTATTCCTAAAAGAGACAAAAATTGAATTAAACAAATTCATTAAATTCGTACATACAGCATCAAAATTCGCATTTCTTTTTCTTTTTGCTTGAGTTTCTTCAGAACCGTCAATAATCCCATTTTCGAAATTTATTTTCCAAGTTGTTCCAAGTGAAACAACTTATTTGAAGTAATTCAACGAAATTTTCTTTCATGCATAATTTGTTTTGATTCAGTTCACAAACGTCAACAAATGTCGGCATGTCAGTTTTCTACAGTTTTCTGCGTTGGTAACTTTTTCAAGCGGGAAATTTTAAATTTGCAAACTCGTCAAAAATGAAGTTGAAAATTTAATAATTTTCTTTCTGAAAGTAGAAGCAAGTAGGACGTTGCAACGGGATTTTTCGAAAGGCAAACTCGAATATTAAAAGGGTAAAAATATATTTATTTAAATGTCAATATTAAAATTTATTTAAAGATCGATACATATTTATATATTAGCAATTATATTATACAGGGTGTACCAAAATCCCCGTACCAAAAAGAAATCCAATATTCTTTTTTGAATTTAAAGGCCAAAAGTCTTTTGCCACTTTTCGCAAAACTCAAAATCAAAAAAGTTATTCGCGTTTAAAAATCAAACAATAAACGCGCTCTTACAAGGAGTGGGAATAAAAAAAACGTACCAAAATTTACTTAAATTTTCTTCATATTTTTTTGAGTCGAAAAGTCCTTCGCGACTTTTCGCAAAACTTAAAATCAAAAAAAATATTCGATTTAGAAGTTTCAACCAATCAGATTTCTCAGATTGCAAACTCAAATATCTTTTTTCATTTTGAGTTTTGTGACAAGTGGCAAAGGACTTTTCGACTCAGAAAAATATGAAGAAAATTTGGGTGAAGTTTGGTCCGTGGTTTTTATCCCCGCTTGTCGAAAAAGTGCATTTATTGTTTAAATTTGAAACTTGAATAACTCTGTCATTTTTGCGAATTTCGATAAATGGCAAAGGACTTTTCGACTTGAAATTCAAAAAGGAATATTGGATTTTTTGTTGGTACGGGCATTTTGGTACAACCTATTTTATAATACATTTAATTGATAAAATCTTATTTATTACATATAATTTATTACACATAATTATAATATTATATTATGATACACCAATTTATTTAAATGTATCAATGAATTCTAATGAATCCAAGCATATTAATTATCTTAACGAATCACAGTATCTTATTTGTATATCTCAAATATATTCTCAATGTTACTTTTTTAAGTATTTGTGTGATTAAAAGGACTTTCTCGAATTTTTATAGATTATAAATATCTAGAATTCGATGCAAAAGTATTCAAAGTTTATTAAATTTCGAATATTTTCACGAATTTTGAAGAAAATCCTATACTTAGAATTTTATAGACTAGCTGCTAATATACTTTTGGTATCTTTATATATTTTGGAATTTATTAAATTTTGTAGGGTTTTCCAGTATTTTTATGGAATAAAGAGACTTCTAGAATTTGGAGCTAGAAAATTCGAAATAGTTTTTTAGAAATATTCAAATAGATTTTACAAAATAAGATAGCATCTTCATAGATTTCCAGCATTTCTAGTTTTTTTGTATGTTATCTGTATTTTGTGGATTTTTTCATTGACTTTTGATAATTTCAGGTAATTTCACAGATTTTTCAGAAAATTATGTGTAAGATATATCTCTATATGTATACTTTAAATAAGTTATATTAATTTTATTAGTATTTTTCAAAATTAAAAATATTTTTATAGATTTTGCTATGGATTTCTATATTTAGTCCTATAGATTTCATAGTAATAAACATTATTAGTATTTTCAGAGTTTTTTCGAGAAACAATATCTTCTAAAATATCTAGTTTTCCAGTAATTTTAAGTACTTTCACGATTTTTCGTATTATTTAGGTATTTATGAAATTAAAACAGTATTTTGATATTTTCTTATATCTTGTACATAGATTACTAGATTTCAGTGCTGTGGTGTTCAAAATTCTATCGATTTTTATGATTTTACAGATTTTTCAAAGAGTTTTTCGTCTAGACGCTCTACGTAGATGTTTTGTATTATTGCTATTTCTTGTATTTTTTGGCATTGATAAAATTTTGTAGGATTTTCTAGTTTATTCATGAATTTTTACAAATTCAAAATTCAGACTCAGTCGATCCACACTTTTGAATTCTGATAGGAGTTCTCTTACTATTCTCATCGTAATTGATTTTTTTGATAGACGAATACAACAAAAAACAGAAATTATTATGTAAAAAAAGATATGAAAAAATGCGAAAAATCTACTAAAATTTCTTTAAAGATCCAGTGATTAGAAAAGTCAAATTTACGAAACTCGAAAGATCAACATTTATTATAAGAATAGAACTGAGATATTATTATAGTTGCAAATCTTGAGAATTTATAAAATAACGGAAAATTTCTGTTTATAATTTGAGTCTTGAACATACTGCGAAGTAAAAAATTTCCATCACACTTGAAAATATGAAATTGATGATTTCTACTTTTCTAAATCATCTAGGCACGACAATTTTTTATCCTTCGTGTACATTAAAAACTCATGGGTTTTTTAAATGAGTTAGTCGTTTTGTCCTAAAAATAGAATGTATCATTAGTAACTAATGTGCACGTCACGTTCTCAATTAACAGTTAAACGTTTCATAACATTTCGATTTATAAAATGAGCTGATAAGTTCAGTATACGAGAATTTTTCCAGTCTTGAACAAAAAGTTGCTTAGACCTGACGACATTCAGAATCGAAAGAAACATTCTACAAATTGAAAGATGTGGGCCCAAAAATTTATACTCATTTTTTTCGTTGTTGGATTCAACATTTCCACTGCCTTCTTCGAGAAAAAGAAAAGTGGTAATTATAAAACACAATGATCATACATTTTCGAAAATCTTTTCTATTTCAATAACATATTTCTAAAATATACCTGGATTATTCGAATTTTTATCGAAATTAGAGATCTTTCAAGTTTGATACCAATCCAAAAAGAACAGAACTTTTTATGATTGTTTTTTATCAAGAACGTAGAAAGAATGTAATTTCGACAAAGCTTTAGTACAAAATAGTACATTACGTACCGCTATCTGTTTTTGATTATTTGATGTTTCGAATTACAGAATTTTCAAGTTTTAAGACAATTAGGGTTTAGAGTTGTACATTTTACCTTTTTGTAATTTCATTTTTAACTATCGTATATTATTCATAGAAATTGATTATCATGATTTTCTTATCACTGAGTTTTAGATAATATTTTTTTTTGTTTTTAGTACTTTCAGTATTTATTATGTTTCTCTGGTAATGATAAAATTTGAAAGGTTTTATGATTTTATTACGTGTTTTTAAATAAATTTCTAGAATCCATCTTTAGAGTTCAAAGTTTTATACATTTTTAATAGTTTTTTGATTCTCAAGAAAATAATGTGTACATAGACTGGAAGTATTTTTTAGAATTTTAGTTTTATCCTTGTTAGTATTTATAGGTTTTTTTTAGGTTTTTCTGGCATTTTTTGAGATTTTTAGTATTTCTATAAATGATCTACAGATTTCCATTATCCAATCTAAGCTGTAAAAAAATTGAGTATTTTTATAGATTTTCGAAAAAACAAATATACCCTGATTTTTGGTGTTTTAAAAATTTTCGAAGTTTCTTATTTTTTTTATCGATGGTATATTTATAGATACATAGTATTTCTATTGATTTTTCAATAGATTTATGGAACGTCATCCTATGTAAAAGAAAGTTTCATGAATTATGAGGATTTAAATAAATTTTTCAGAAAACAGTATCTTTTATACACAATTCCATTACTATTGGTATTTTTTTAAAATAGTTTTTACATATTTCTAAAGATTTTATGCATTATTTCAATAGATTGCTATATAAATTTTTAGAACTCGATGCTTTAAGATTGAAAGTTTTGAAAATTTCTGAAAAAAATATATATATACATAGTTTGTCGCATTTTTTTAGTATTTATGTTTTGAAGGGGGGTTTTCAGGTATTGAAATAGATTGATAGCAATTTTGTTGATTGGAATTCAGGTTCAGAGAATTTTGAATATTTTTATAGGTTTATAATATTTCTATAGATATCTTCAAAAATTTATTGAATTTGATACTATACTATTGAAAACGTCAACGATTATGATTATATATTATTCATTTCTTCAGAAAATAGTACCTTTTTTATATAGATTTTCTGTATTATTTTTTTTTGTGTTTATACAGTTCAAAAAACTACCTAGTATTTATTTATTGTTTTCTGTATAAATTTATAGAATTAGAATTATAAATTAAAAAATTTGAATAATTTATAAATTATAAATAATTGATAAAAAGTACGCTATACTCTAGAATTGTAAGTTTCATAAATTCAAGGGCTTAAAATCAACACAGTTTTTTAATATCAATAGATTGATAATATATACCACATTTTTGGTTAATTATTTATTTATGAAGTATTGATAAATTTTGTAGTATTTTCATATATTTCTTGTATTTTTCTGGATCGCTAAATAGATTTCTAGGATTTGATGTTCTAGAATTCGAGTTTTCATAGATTTTTAGTATTTTACAGTTTTTTTGTGTTTAAGTATTTTTATAAATAAATAGAATGTCTAATTGCTATAAATTTCTATTTGTTTTTTAGAGTTTGATGCTTTAGAATTCAAAGTTTTGTAAATCTTAAGTATTCATTCAGCTTTTTCAGAAAATAGTTTTTTAATAGAATTTGATTACTTTTACATTTATTAGTATTTTTCCAGTATTTGTATCATTCGAAAAATTTTCTGACATTTTTCTGAATTTCTCTGTATATTTGCAGAATTCGATGTTCCAGGGTTCAAGATTTTATATATTTTTTAAAATTCTATTGAGCAACTCTTCTTTTTCATTTTATTAATCACTGAGTAGAAACAATTGTTCAAATTTATTTTTTTACGTTATTCTAGCCAAACATGTATACTCACAATGTTGTTCAAGAATAATTTTTTCTGAAACTAGGATTACTTTTATTTTCGAGTTAGTAAAATTAATAATTCTGAATATCGTTAAACTTTGATTAGATTAACTCTTTAGATTTCAGTAAGGACATTTTTGATAATTTCTATTTATTTTGTAAATAATGATTTTTTTCATGCTTAATGTTTTCAAATTTGTATATATATTATTTATTATCATAACTTTTTTTTATTTTTACAAGAAACAATAATTAATTTTAGTTAATTTTGGCGAGCGGTTTGAACCCCCAAAAACAATGAAACTATGAAACAAAAACTATGAACTAACTCTGCTTATGCGCCTGATTCTTCATATAAGTAAATGATGATTTTTCATTTGAATTATCCAAACCCCCTACTGGATCACGACAGAAATCCAAGTACTGGAGAATTATTCAAAGGAGATTTAGTATCTTTCGGATCTTGCGTGAGTAATAACGAGCATTTTTCAATACTCTTGAGCTCGATTTATTACGAAATTCCGAAT
>JAPYZL010108076.1:0-20512 GCA_030522825.1 Platygaster orseoliae
CAAACTTGAATAACTTCTTTGTTTTTGAGTTTTGCAAAAAGTGGTAAAAGACTTTTCGACTCGAAATTGAAAAAGGAATTCAGGATTTTTTTTTATCGCAGACTTTGGGACACCCTGTATATTTGTTAAAATATCAACGGTAGTGTTTATTGTCTTGTTTAACTCTTTGTTTTTTTTATACATTCAAACTGTGAGGTTAGAATTGCTTCTTTATTAATTTTTTGGATATTGGATGGAGGTGAATTTTCTTTTATTTTGTGAATTCCAACGTTTCGGAAATTTCCAGGTTTTCTGAAAAATCACATTAAATTATTGTAGAATTAGATAATATTACAGCGAAAAAAATTTCTATTGTGTTTTGTTTTTGTTCATTGTTATGAAATTATCATTTTGAGTATATCAGAAAAAAAATTCCATCTCACAGTTTTGGCAAGGCCTAATCTGACAAAATGTCTAAAACCCTCGGTTTTCTCTTGGGTCGCATGTTTTCAAATTAAACGATTGAGAAACAGGGGATGTCGGATTGGAATTGTTATTTATTTAACGAGCCACGAAAAATACATACTTATTTTTAATTTCCTCCAATTTCCTCTTGAATTTCTGTATTATTTTGTATTGCGTGAAACGGACGAGCACGAACGAGTACGCATGAGACAAACCAACTTCATATTGTACGATATTGTACATTTTCCATGCGTATATGTTTTCTTTGCTTTTCTTACCTTTTTTTTGTCACATTTTTATGAAATTGACAGTAACGTGCTGCCCTCATTTCCAATCGAAATGAGTTATTACTATGAAATTGAGAGTAATGTACCGCTTTCATTTCCAAGCGAAAGACATTACTCTCAAATTGAAAATATTGGTAAATTGAATATTCGTAATTTGTAAGTAATGTGAATGACGACTCGTCATTGACTAAAAAATGACTGTTCTGGGCTTAAAAAATTGACTAAAAATGGTCGAATTTTTATCAAATTGTGAAAAAATGAATTTGTAATAATTTTGACATTTTTTTACAATTGCTGAGAAAATATAGTTTTTGAAAGTTTGACAGTGTGACGATTGATGCGATTTCGATCGATTTTGTTGAATGATCGCGAAAGTAAAATGAAGTTTGACAGGATGATCATTCTCTTATGAATGAGAAATTTTGCCTTTTTCTTGTTTAAACAAAAATTATGAGAAATGAAAATTATAAACTGATTTTTTTGTGTTTGATTTGAATTGGATCATTTAATTATTATTATGTTAGTCAACTTAAATGAAAAATCATAGAAATATAGAATACTAGTATGTTTTAGAGATAATTTTTTTGTACGAGTTTCAATTTTGAACAGTTTAAATATATTTCAGAATTATTTTTTCTAGTTACATAAATGGCTAGTTACATTATAAATTGTTCTCTTGAAACACCAAATATAAATAATCAAATGCTCACTCCAAAACCGAATTCAATGGACGTACACATACTCGTGATCACGAAGACCATTTCCAAGAGACTTGCCCATACCATATGTGAATGAAATGCCATTTACACAATTCATCCAATTTTTCCGAGGACCCAAAACCATTTTCTACCACGAGAAAGTTCCGCGTTGGACGCATTGTTTGCACGCCACCGATAATTTATCCCTCGCTAAGAGTCACGGCTAATATTCATTAAGCCTGGTTACAACGAGTTTTTCCTCTCCAATATACATACATATTTAATGCATGTGTGTTGCTATAGAAAGCGCAGAGTGCACGCCGAAACATGAAAACATTTTAATTATGCCGTACAACGAAAAAATTCCTCCGAGTCGCGGTTTCAACCACCATTAGTTGTTTACGTTAATTAGATCCACGAAGAATCTTTTGCGGTTTTCGTACAGGGGCGACAGAAAATGTGGATATGGAAATTTTTTGAACATGTTAAGTTGTTTTTAATGTTTCGAAACTATCGAAAATTCAAATGTGAATTAAAACGAATAAAACATAAGCATGCATGTTTCGAAGAAAAATGATAATGAACGCAATAAATGATATTCATAAACATTTTCTGAAATTAAACAGATTTTTTTAATTTCATAGAATTGTTGACAATCATCGAAATTATATTTTAATGTTTTTTCATTTTTTCGAAGTGTCACGATTTCAAAAATTTTAAACATATACAAACTATATTGAATTTTCAGATTTCCTACAAGTTTGTCGTACTTTTTGAAAACCTATCAGGTTTTTCGGATTTTCATGAAGAATGAAAAATTATTCCTATGCATATTCCGAAAATATATGAAAATAAACAAAATGTTGAAAATAATAAAGGTTTCTGAAATATTAAAAAATTTTCTAATGTTATAGGATTATTGACAATCTTCGAAACTTTCAACTTCTTTGAAAATCTTTCAGGATATTCAAAACTGAACAAAAAGATCTTCATATTCAAGATTCTCTGAATTTGATGTTAATATGTCTAATTCATTGAGATTTTTTGCATTTATTAATCATCGACAAATTTTTCGAATCTTCATACAAAAATTGTTAGAACTTTTCTTGCATATGTCAAAGAAATATGAAAATGAAGACAGTGTACAAAATTTATAAACATGTCCTGAAATTTCACAAACTTTTGAAATTTTATATATTTATTGAAAATTCTCGAAAATTTTGGTGTTTTTTAATTTTTGAAAATTTTTCGAACTTTATCATGATAGGAACCATCTAAGACTTTTAAAATTAAAAAAAATTTCCTTGCTTATTTACATTTTTCGTTAATTTGTATTACTTTTCAAGTTTCACAGACTGCTATCAAAAATAAAAAGTCCTTATCAATTTAGCATGCATACTTCAAAGTTGCACGATAATGAATAGAATGTAATAAAATCCTAAATATATTTTGGAATTCTATAAATTTTTCTGATTTTCTAGAGTAATCGACGATTTTCATTAGTAACATGTTTTTTATTTACAAAAAATTTTGAAAATTTCGAAAATAATTTTTAATTGAAAAGATTCTCAACGATATTTTATATTTTCACTGTTCTTCAATTTTTGAAAACTGAAAATTTAAAAAATAATTTCAGTTATCCTCAACTTCGCGAACTATTTTGCAATTTTTTGAAATATTATTAATTATTTTCGAAACTTTTTAAGTTTTTATGCTCTTACGCGAAAAATAATGAAAGCACTATCATACACATTTCGAAAAAATACGAGTATCTGAAATCCTGCGAATTGTTTGAATTTTTCAAAGTTATGAACGATATTTGAAATTTTTGAAATCTCTCAGGTTTGCAAAATTTTCAATTTTCTCAACATCATACGAACTATTCAAAACTATCTGAATTTCATGAAGAAACGCACAACTTACCAAGTTTTTTCATAATTTTTCACTACTTCTCAAGTTTTTCAGATTTATATTAAAACAATTAAAGAATAATACAATTTACATTACAAAGAAACACAACAACGTACCTTCTTCCCGAATCCCTCAAATTTCAAATAAAAAAAATCTCTTTTTGTCTTCTGTGCTTTCATACATATTTTCATTCCTTCTAAATTCCTGCAAAGTTCTCTCTTAACCACTCAATTTCCAATTCCTTCCTTCTAAATCCAGAAGTCTCACTCCAACTTAACAAAAAACAACAAAAAACCTTCAATCTTTAATCACCTTACGCAACTATCAAGAAACCAAACACCCAACTCGCAACTGATCTTATCAAACTCACCCAGATCATTCCCAAGATACCACGCTCCCTTAATTACCTACTTGAAGATCAAAGGCCGGTTGCGCTAATCGTCTAACCCCGACTTCCTCGTTCCAGAACCAACAACCATCATCGGACTATCGTCCCAGACTCTCCGTTGCGCAACAAACGCAAATCCTGAACGATGTACAACAACACCAACAACGCTACAACCCTTACGACCCCAGACCATCTTCCCAGTCCTTGATCACCTTCCCAGGACAACGACAATCGCCATACACATCCTTGGCCAAGTACAAGGTCAATCGAAGCAAGCAGCAACAGGTTCAACATCTCCAGCAACGAGTGCCCCAAAGCCAGCAACAGCTCAACCAGGCTTTTCTGCAGCCCCAGCAATCCCAGTATTCCCAGCAATTCACCCATCCCAACCAGTTCCAGCCCCAGCAGTACAACCAGTTCCAGAGCCCTTCTAACAACTTCCAGAACCAGGATCCTTCTCTATACCTGGATCAACAGTCTCTCCAGATATACTACGAGAAGCAAAAGCAACTTGAGATCCTGCAAAGGCAAAGGGAAGATCTGCTGAGGGAGCAACAGGAGTTGAAGAGGCAGCAGGACCTGCTGAAACAGCAATTGGCGACCAGCACCCCAAAGATTGAGACAACGCCCTTCCAGTCTTCCATCAGCACGACTGTTTCCCCGGTGATTTTGTCGTCTTCGCCGACGGCCAGGAAGATAACCTCGGCCGAGAGCGATTTGTTCCTCAAGGCCATTGCCAATCACCAGAAGAAGTTCACGAGCACCGCCAAGCCGGTGACCTTAAAGGAAGAGAGGGCGCAGGAGGACAGCCCGGACGTTTCGAAGAATATATTGAGCTTCTTGCAGAATTCACAGGAGTCGCAAAATGGGAAGTCGAAGCCGCAGATTAAGATTGTCTACCAGACGGAGAGACCACCGAAAGGTGGATCAGTGAAGACTGGCAAGTCTGCTATTAGTCAGGACGCGCTTTTGAAGCAGTTGAAGATTGCTTTGACGCAAGCGAATGAAAATGAAGGCGAGAAGAATTTTACGACGAGGGATATTGTTTTGCCAGGGGGGAAGAAGGTAAGGAAGAATTTGGGATTTTGAGGAGTATAACCTAAAAACAGTTATATATAAATTAAAGATCTCTGTCTTTTTTTTTCTGGTAATTCATAAACAAAAAATCTTTAAAATGTGTTTCTCAGGTCCAGGTCATCCAAGCCCCAAATGGCCTTCAAGTGGAATCTCCAACGACCACTGTAAAACCAGCAAAAGCCATCCTCGAAGAGCTAACTAAAGGGGTTCTGCCACCTGGTGCAGATTTCGAAGTTCTGAGGCACAATAATGATGGAAAAGTCGAAGAAGTCGGAAAAGCTCCGAGTCTCAGAGCGAAAAAAGTGACTTTCGTGGTTCTTGAAGAGCAACCTGACGGCAGTTACAAGGTTCAAGGAGTCAAGGGAAATTCGGAAAAAGAGAACGAAAACGATGTGGACTCTATTGTCGAGAGGATCAAGAAAGGCGAACTGAAGTTGCCACCGAGTTCATCGAACCACGGTTTTGGTTCGACGTCTTCGACATTTTTGCCGACGACTACGAGGCCTAGTTCTGCTTATACTCCGACGAGGTAAGAAATGATTTTTTGGAAAGTCTCAAAGGGCGAGACATTTCGAGTTACATGAATTTCGGGTTCAAGTATTGTCGAGAGTGTTATAAACATAAATAAATTGCGACGATTTTTGCAACTTTTCAATCTCTGCCCTAGTTTTGCTTGTCTTTGACAGTTTTGAAAGATGAATATTTTTTTTTCATTCATTAAGCCGTTGCAAAAACACTTAATGTAACCTTTTATTTACGAGAATGATCATCAGTATAAAAACTGCAATCATCCCATCACAAATTGCATTTGAGTAATTTTCACGCAGTTCTACTAAATTGAAGAAAGAATGTAATGTCAGACGCGAGCCATGCATAATAAGGGTTTAATGTTCTCTAATAAGACGTAGCATAATATTCGTCCAGTCTGACCAGTGAAATTTATGTAAGTTTCTACGTAATTTATGATTGCATATTAAATAACTTTAATTGAGTCGGAGAAGAGTCATGAAGAGAAATATGCGTCTATTACATTTTCCACCATGCAAAAGATGTTCAAATGCTTGTCGTCATAAAAAATTTATTTGTCAGCTTTCATATATCTACGGTTTTATTGTAAAACCTCCAAAAAATATAGTTTGAAATTTTTTTATTAGAATGAAACTTCACTTAAAAAATTCAAAAAAAATTTCTAACAGTTCGACAATTTTTTCCGTATTACTGAATTAAAAAAAAGAATTCAAATGGAGCATTAAAAATCCGACATTTCGGAAATTTCAATCGTGAAGAAAAATCATTTGTCTCCTTAATTTCGATATTAGTTTCTATAAATAAAATATTTGATTTTCTCCATTTCACTTCCAATATTCTCGCTATAGAATTCTCGGGGATTTCAAGAAAAGAATACCCAATTTCAACGTATTAAACTTTACTACTTTTACTGGAGAACTTTTCAGGATTTCGGGAAAAAAATTACAAGTCCTTGAATTTCTTCGGGAATTCTACCAAAAGAAAACTTTTCATTTTTTTTTTTTTTTTTCATGGTTTTCTTTTTTTGACTTATTAGGTCATCGACTACAAAATAAACGTATATTTTACAAAAAATTTGCATTACTGTCTTCGCTGCATCCCTGCAAAGTGAGACATTCCAAAAAAAGTCTGGGTAAAAATATCTTCAAAAGGGTGGAACTTGAAAAAAAATTATGTTTTTTGCCTCTTTTTTGAGTTTCAAAAATTTATTATAATTAAAAGAGAGTAAAATTGTAGTCAAACAATAATCACACTACTATAGATGAAAAAAAAATTATAATTTATTTGTCACTCTAGAAGGATTTTCAAAATGGTATAAACCATCAACCGATACTTTTTTCGGAAAACTTCTCTTCGCAATAATGTAATAGACACACTACTGAAAATTTTTTCAAAAACGTTCATTAATTTTGTAGTTAATGATCTAATAAATAAAAAAAACACGTTAAAAAAAAACTGAAAAGTTTTTCTACGGTAAAATTTCAAAAAATCGCCTTAAAAAAACTGACGTCATATATAGGAGAAACCCTAAATTCGTCCTTCTAAAATCCTCCCTTTTCTCCCTTCATCCTTGTTTTTTCCTCCTGATATAATCAAGCAAGGACGAAAGGACGCTGTAAAAAAACTCCCTTCAAAAAAAAATCTTCAATCCAAAAAACCTATAAAATTCGATACGGAACAACCCAACAATCGCTATCAATCTTCCAGCATAGACCAATAAACCAATTCCCGAAGACTGATCACACCCAATCCGCAACCAAAGAACCCGATAAAGTCACTCGCGATTTATACCTCCGAACGCATCCGTAAATCCTACTGCTTTTCCCGATCCGATCAAAGATCGTCATCGATCTCAAATCCCCTCACTGTTTCCTACCTGAACCAGCCACGCGGGATCTAATGGCGGAGGATAAAATATGCATTCGCGACTTTCCAGCAGGTCTAGCGGGGAAATACAGTACGTGACCGTTTCACCCAACTCGGTTTCTTCCACTGACAAATACGTAACGTCAGCATCGACATTGTCCAGCCACCGTTTCAATTCTCTGTCAAGTTCGTCCAAGTCCACGGGTCAATTCGCACCTACTCTGCCAGTGGAAAAAAATTCTATTTCCACGACACCCTCATATGGCGAAGTTTCGAAAGGAACATCATATGCCAACCAGCAATTCAGTTCTTCAGCAGGCCCAAGGCCAGTTACTCAAAGTACTTCGGACAATCTTTTCTACGAGGAAGAGTACCGTAAGACTACGTCTTTGCCAAAAGCAAATTCGGTATCAGCAGCGGAAGGACTGGCCACATTGCTGAGAAGAGAAGGTCTCTTCGCGATGGCAAAGTACTTGAGTCAGTCAGGGTTGGACCATGTGCTGAATGAGACAGGTGAGGTTTGAATCCGGGATTAGGATCGAAACAGAAAATACACTAGTTTACCGATTTTTCAGTAGTTGCGACTTCCGATGAGAAAAAGAGTTTTTTAGGCTAACTTGGAGTTTCTGAGTATGAAAATATCAATCGTTTTTTTTTTTTAAGGAACGTCATCGAAACATTTGCGAAAAACGTGTTTTTCTCAGTTAATGCCTAAAATATCGAGAACGATCACATTTATTAACATAAGGTATGTATCTTTGAAAAGGTATACTTCTTAGTTTTACGATGATATACTGCTTTCATCGATTGGAACAGTAGTTTTTAAGTTACGGCAAATGAAAGTAGAAAAAGTGCGTTTTTCAGGATCGGTATTTTTTTGAAACGCATTTTTTTACTTTTAGTGCCTGTAACTCAAAAACTACTATTCCGATCGATAAAAGCAGTATATTACTGTATAACTAAAGAGTATAACTTTCTGATGATATATATTTTATAATAATGAAATCGATAGTTCTTAATATTTCTGGAAATAAATGAGAAAAACACGTTTTTTGTTGATTTTTCGATAACGCTTCTCCGAAAAAATAAATGATTGATATTTTCGTACTCAGCAACCCTAAATTAGTCTACATAGAAGAGACTGTTTTTTGCAAGGTAGATTTTTCATGTAAACGATGATATCGATATCAGTTCATCCGATATATTGGAATTGGCTAATACTTAATATCGGGGTATCGGAAAGAATAATAGATACTTTCCAGTAAAAAGTTTATTCATTGGTTTACAGCGTTTTCAGTATTTCTTTAGTACTTATACAGTTTGAAGGATTTTTTAGTATTTTCATTAACTTCTGCATAGATTTCGAGAATGCCATGCTCTGGAAATCGATGTTTTATTGATTTTCTGAATTTTGAAAAATGTTTGAAAAAAATGCATTCAGCGATTATAAGTATGTAATCAAGTTCTAGTATTATCAGTATTTTTACGTATGTATTCAATTCCGTAGAATTTTCTATTAAGTTGGAAGATTTTAGGTATTTTTAAAGATTTTCATAATTCAATGCTCTAAAAATCGAAGTTTTATGTATTCATTTCCAGAATTTTTGAAAATTCAAAAAAAAATGCAATCAGTATTTGAGTATCTGGAAAGTTATAGAATTTTAAGTATTTCTCATATTTATTTGTATTTATTCAATTACGTAAGACTTTTCAACAGATTCAAGGACTTTTCTAAATTTCTATAAAATTTAATGCTCTTGAAATCAAAATTTAATATATTGATTTCCAGAACCTTTATAGACTTTTGAAAAAAATTAAATTAGTATTTATGTATGCCAGAATATTCCATTTTTTTGATTTTTTTTCGTATTTCTTGAATTTCGTAAGATTTTCTAGCAGATTTGGAGATTTTCAGTATATTCATAGATTTCTATCTAGGTTTCATAGAATTCGATCTCATAAGATTCAAAATTTTCTAATTTTTTGACAGTTTTATGGATTTTAAAAAGCATCTTAGCTACCTAGATTTTTGCCATTTAAAATATTTTTTTTATTTCATAGTATTTATTTTAAGTTTGTAGGATTTTTAATATTTTTGTAGATTTCTAATTTTTATATAGATTGCAATATAGATTTCCAAAATTTATAAAACTTTTCTCATAGAACATTATTCTTTCAGTACGTTTAGTATTTTTTCAGTATTTTTTGGTTTTCTCATGAATCACTACATACACTTTTATAATTCGCTACTCTTTAGTTATTTAAGTTTTTGAGATTATCAGTACTTTATATTTTTCTAGTACTTTTATATTCTTTTCCTACGTTTTAGAATCTACAAAATGTTGTAGAATTACATAGTTTTCGAAAGATATCTCTTTCGATTTCTAGAATGCAATTTCTTGAAGTTTGAAGTTGAAGATATTTCATTTATTTCAATGATTTTTTCAGAAACGTATCTTTACAGATTTCTAATACTTCTAGTATTTTGCGTATTTTTAGAGGATTCATACGATTTTCGAAATTTTTGGTATTTTTGTAGATTTCGAAAAATTAATGCTGTGGGAATCAAAGTTTTATGTTTTTATTTCCAAATTTTCATTAATTTTTCAAAAAATTGAATCATTATATGATTATTTTATATATTTGAAGTATTTTCAGTATTTTTGCGGATTTTTGTGTACTCAATTGATTTCCGAAGATTTTGCAGCAGATGTCAAGATTCTGAACATTTTCATAGATTTTTATATAGATATTTAAATATGGTGTTTTTTGGGTAAACCTTTAAATTGTTCATTATACAGTTACTCAATAGATTTCTAGTATTTTATTAATTTTTTTCTCCTATATTTTAAAAATTTTTTGTATATTGAGTAGTATATTTTAGTTCAGAATTATATTTCTTTAAAAAAAAAAAAAAATCAAAAGAATATCCTTTTTAATGAATTTTACATCTGTTCAATTACTCTGAAATTATATTTTCGAAACTAATAATCACAGATTGTTCTTCATATTGGCCATGTAACTATAATATTCCAAAAGTTAATAAACTCAAATAAATGAAGAATGAAATTGATATTGAAAAAAAACACTGACTTCAATGCTAAATGTTCGAGTGCACAAAAAAAAAAACGAAAAATTCGTATCCATCTCTTTTTTTTCAAACAAAAAGCTTTTGATATCGTTTAATATCACAACGAAAATTCTGATATATTGGAAATAAGAAATCGATATTCCAATTACTTTTATACGTGACATATATAAATTTTAGGTGCTAAGTGTATGTGGTAGCAAACCAAGTAAATAAGGGAAAATCCCCAAGATGGTCCCATATAACAACGCAATTTATAGATTATTACAACACACTCGAGGCAACGCGAAAATCATCGAAACCTCACTTTCCATACACAAAAACCTCGGCAAAAAGTGACCATTTCCTTTTCCGTAAAACCTGAAAAAAGCCCGATCCGTTTCACACGTGCGGCAAAGGTGTTTGCGTAACGCTTCATTTCCATTATTCATTTCAACTCATCAGTCCGCGCCGACTTCCCATAAACGCGGAATCCAATTACAATGCGGTACTTCCGAGCACTTCCGTTTTGACCGAGGGTAGACGACGTTTATTAGAGAAAGTAACGCGATCTTGGAAACGTTTTTCTCGCATGTCCCGACATTATTCCGCGTTCAAACGCCGCGCCGTTGCCCAAGGCGCACTTTTGTGTTTTTAAATTGTTAATTTGTAACCTAATTGCTCATCCGATCGCAATCGGACCTTCGGGATCGGCGATTTCTCGGCGAGACTTTCTTTCGTTGTTACAGGAACTGGCTTTCTGTGTCTTTTGAGAAAAAAAAGGTGAAATGTGGAAAAAAGAGTTTATTTGAAGATCGTCAAAGAAAATCATCCAGAGAATTGCGACGAAGGTTTTTTGTGGGAGGAGGGCAAACTTGTGTAAAATTGTTCAAATTGATTAATGAATATTTATTCTTGCATTGTAATATCTTGGGAATCGACTTGAGATGTATGAATTTTTTAATAAAATCACGATATCTTAAACTGAAAAAATGATTTGGTTGTCTGAAACATACGTTTGGTCGTTATTTGACCAGCCAAATATTTGGTTCACAATACATTTTTAGTTCAGATACAGAAGTTTTATTAGACCCTGACAAATTTTGTTATAAAAAATTTACGTTTCTGCTAACTTAAATTTGTTGGTTCGAACTAAAAATACTTTATGGTAAAAAAAATTTGTTTGTCTGAATTAAAAATTTATTTAAGTAAACAAAATTAGTTTTACAGTGTGTTTATAACATTTTTCGGTATTTATACGGTTTTAAGGATTCTTTTAAATATAGATTTATATTTTTATTTTTAGAATTTGATGATCTTGGATTCAGATTTTTAAAGATTTTTCGTATTTTCAGTACTTTCCGCATTTTTTTCAGTATTTTTACGATTTCGTGTAATGCTCTAGTATTTTACTATGTTTTTACTATTTTCTATAGATTTTTAGAATTTAATGCTGAAAACACAGAAGTTTTACTGACTGTTAGTATTTTAAAAGATAAAAAAAATACTATCGTAAGTTTTTAGTAGGTATTTCATGGATTTTTATTACTTTTATTATTTTTTGAATTTTTTTATTATCAATTCAATGAAGATTTTCCGTTATTTTCATAAATAAATATTTCTGTATCGAATTTTGAAATGTGATTCTCTAAAATATGTTTGATAAGTTATTAGTAAGTTAATAATTTTCAATGAAATTCGGGCTTCATGATGTTTCATATTTTTTAGATTTCTATTTTCTTGATACATATTGTAATTTTTTTCTATTATTTATAAAAATTCGTATGATATTACGGTATTTTCATGAATTTTTTACAGATTTCTACTATTTAATGCTGGACAATTCAAAGTTCTCTCAATTTTTAATTAAATATTTTTTTTGGTGCACAATATCATCGTACATTTTAATTAGCTCAGAAAATGGAATTCTTTAAATAAATATACCTAGCAAAATAGCGAAATAATTATGATTTTGAAAAATTCTATAAAATACCTGATTTCATGAATTCTGAAAAATACAAACAAACCTTTACAGAAAAAAAGGATTTGATGTAGCAACAGAAAGATGTGCTATTTCAACACAACTTGACAGACGAATTTTTTTGCAGCAGTAGCTTTTTTGTCACCTAAATTAATATTTTTGCCACCAAAGCACAATAATCATTAATAAAATTCCTTGATATTTTGAAAGATAAAAAAAACTACTACCGTAAGTTCTTAGTAGTTATTTTAGGGATTTTTATAAATTATCTTATTTTTAGAATTTATTAGTATTATCACAATAAATAACATTTTCCATCATTTTTATGAATTTATATATTGATTTTTGAAATCTGAATCTCTGAATTATGTTTTATAAGTTGGTGGTAAATAATTAATTTTTAATTCAATTCTGGCTCTATAGTTTTTCATATTTTTTATAATTCTAGTTTTCTTGATATTTTACGTTTTTTCTAGTATTCATAAATATTCGTGTGATATTACCAGGGCAACCAAAAATACTTATAATAAAATGCAAAATATTTATTTATTTATGCATGAAAAAACAGGGAAATATTTATGATAGGCAAGAAATATTTATGTTCAAATGCAAGCAAATTTTATGTTTTTTGTACATTTGTTTACATTTTCGGCTCCTGATCAAAGTTGTTACAGAAAATGACTACATGTTTTGCTAAGTTCTCTTCGACTTATAATTCGAATAGCATAATGTTTCAATTGATTATTTATTTTGATATGTAAACAGATTATGAATCTGTGAACATGTGACATGTCGAATAATGTCTCGGTAATTTTCAAACTGCAAATGAAAGAAAATTAAATGAATTAAATTAAAATATATAAAAAGAAAATTCAAATAAAATTCAAATTTACTGCATTCCTAATTTAATTTTTTTTAAATTTAATTTGCGTTTTTAAAAAATTTTTATTTCATTTTTTAATTTTTATTTTTCGATTATTTATTAATTTTTCTTCATTATTAATTTAATTTGCAAATAATTAAATGCGAATTCAATGAAAATCAAAATGAAATGCAAATTAAAGAGAAAGAAAGTTGCTAAACATGCATAAGAAGTAAATATTTTTTATGGTCGAAAATTGTTGAAAATATTTGGGATTAAAAATGAAAAACCTTAATATATTTACGAAAAAATAAAAGTGACGAAATATATTTGTTCCACCAAAAACTGCTAAAATATTTATTTAAATATTTTTTAATTAAATAAATATTTTTGGTTGCCCTGGATATTACGGTATTTTTATGAATTTTTTACAGATTTCTAGAATTTAATACTAGAGAATCCAAAGTTCTTTCAATTTTCAATATTCAAATATATTTTTTGGTGCACAATATCATCGTAAATTTCGAGTAGCTCAGAAAGTGGAATTCTCTCAATAAATATACCTAGAAAAATTGGAAAATTTTTATGATACTGAAAAATTCTATTAATTACCTGTAAATTTCATGAATGCTGGAAAATACAGAAAAAAACTTAAAGGAAAAAAAAGGATGTACTGTAGCAACAAAAAGATTTGCTGTTTCAACACAACTTGACATAACGAATTTTTTTGCAACAGTAGCTTATCTTATTGTTACCCCACAAAAAAAAATAATCTTCTGGCTGCTAAAAAATTAATTTTGTCAAGTTGTGTTGAAACAGAACATCTTTTTGCTAATACTGCAAATCCTTTCTTCTCTGCACACTGTTACAACGAATTGAAACTTCCCATTTGTTTTTCCAGTCAAGCTAACACGTACAAACGATATCGTCAAAATACCCAATACCCTATGTTAACAATCGTGTTTTTTCAACGATTCTTTCTAAACATCGAGATCGATGTTTTCTCGCCTCGCCTTTCTTCTGTTGTTGCAGGAACTGGCTTTTCGAGCCTTTCCAATGCATCGAACGAAACACGGTTCCGTGTCGATTAATTAGTCTTTTATACACACAATGCAAAAACTCGAGGATGAATGTGCAAATTAGAAGGTTGGGAAATGTTAATTGACCCGGTTCGATCCGTTGCTTAGATGAATTAACGATCATGTGAATAAGGATTTTTTCAAAAAAGGATCGTTAATTATTATGCGTGGTGATTCAATTGAGAATGGGAAATGTAAATTTCACAAATCTTTTTTCAGGCCCATACACGATTTTCGTGCCGACCGACAAGGCTTTTAGGACTTTGTTGGTGCAACTCGGGGGACCCGAAAAGGCCGAGCAAAAGTTCCGCGAAAATCCTAGACTTCTGAGTGGTGTAAGTTTGTTTTTTTCTATCACTTGCCAATTTAAGATGTTTTTCGCCATACTTTATTATTAACTTCTACATAAGTTTCGAGAGAATGATTTTTTATTTATCGTTAATTACAATAGAGAAGAGCAATTAATGTGTATCTCATCAAAAAATCACGTTATTTTTCTCGTTTCCCTTAATCGAAGCTAACTTGCACGATTAACTATTCTTGGGATCCAACAGAGTATAAAGATATACAAACATTTACACCAAACATTATGCATTTATCCTTCATAATGGCTAAAAAATCACGAACAAAGTCGAGAAAACGTAGCGAGCAACAATTCACGCCATAGATATATTGTGTTACGTTTTATTTCCCATGTAAATACTCTTATTATGAATAGGAAACGTAATCGTAACTGACAAGGTATTAATTTCATTGTCAGTTACTTATCTCCATGGGAATAACGTTGGATCGAAGTTACTCGTACGAGATTATGATGAAGAGCGTGATAATCAGTTGAATTTACGTTATCAAGATATTGACACTCTAGAACATTACGATATTTTCCGACGGTTTCGGTGTTATGTTGCAAAAGTCACTTCTTGGGTTGAAAAGAAGTGAATAAAATGTCAAAGGGTGCCTGTATAAAAGAATTATTGCAGTTTAATGAAATAATGCATATGTATGAATTATATATTCCATAAAAAATTATTATTTCAATTTATGATAATTCCGGATAAAAGAATTATGTAGGTATGCAAATAGTCAAAATTTTATAAGATAAAAGTAGAGAATTTGAAGTTTCTGAATATCTCATATTATTTTGGAAAGTTTTGTAATTTATAATTATTATGATTTTGTATGCTCTTCTTGTATATAATTTTAATTTTTTTTTAATGTTTTTTTTATTATTTACTAATTAATGTATTGAATTTTAATAATTAATTTAATTAATTAATAAATTGATTTTATGTATTCATTATTATTATTTATTTTTTATTGTTTTGTTTATTGTAGTATTATTTACATTTATTTCAATTTTATACGTTCTCCAGTTCTGATATTCTATACTATGAAAATTAGAATCTCTGAATTCTGTTACAGAATTCTAGAATTTGACATTCTTCGGATACAATATTGATTCTTGGTACCAAAATCGTAGAAAGTCTAAATTTCAATATGCAAAATTCTAGAATTTTAGTCTCGAAAATTTGAAATTTCAAAATTCTTTATTTTAAAACGGTCGACTCTGCCTTTCTCTATTCACGTACAATAATTCTGGTATTTTACAGTCTGAATTTCGGAATTTCATATTTTAAGGTACATAGTATTTTTTGAAACCCAAGTTCCAGAATTCGAAATTCTGAATCATGTGTTGTAATATTTAAAATCCTAGAATTCTGCGCATTTCAAAATATATAGAACTTTAGAATTATATAAATTCGAGATTCCTAAGTTTTAGATAAATTCAAAATCCCGAAATTCTTTACAACAAGATTCTAAATTGTATAATTCAGATTCTGGAAATATAAATAATGAGTAGTTCTTTTTCCATAGTTGTAATACAATATATATGAAAATAGTGAGAAAAGAAATTTAATTTTATATGATGATTTTTATTAAAATTGTAATAATGATAATTTATAATTATTTCAAATTCTCAATCTATACATGTATTAATTCAAGATTCTATGATATAAAAATCTAAATCTGAGAATTCTACTTTACTTATATATTTAATTAACAAATTAATTAATAATTTCTTCTTTACTTCATATATTTAAAACTTGAAGGATTTTCTGATATTAAAATAGGTTTGAACTTCTGAAAAAATTGATGCTCTAAAAATCAAAGTTTTAAAAAATTTGAATAATTTTATACATATTTGAAAAAATTATAACGCCACAGATTTGATATATTTCATTGATAACTATAATGTTTGTAACGTATGTTATTTTAGAGTTGTAAAGAGTTCTTATAGATTTTCAGTATTTTGAGGGATCTCTGCTTAGATCTCTAGAATTTGATGCTATAGTATTATAGGTTTTAAAGATTTTCAGTCTATAATTCTAAGAATTTTCTGATAATTTTATGAATTTTTATATAGATTTTTAGAATTTTATGTTTTATAATTCAGGGTTTATATATTTTTATCTACATAATTTTTGAGAATTGAAAAAAATATTTTTAATCAAATAAATAATTTTTTAGAATTGATATAATAAATTTTAATAATAATTTATGGATTAATTTAAGAATTTCTAGAATTTAAATTTCGATTGATTTTTATAAGTTCAAAGATTATTGAGATAATTCTATCAATATAGATTTTTTGTTTGGAAAATTTCTTGTATATTAAAAAAAAATTTTTTGTATAATGTTAAGATATTGTCGCTTTTCCTAAGATTACTATAGATTGTTATAATATCTGCTTTTGAGAACTTTGAACTACAGATTGTAGGTATTTGTTCAGATTTTTCAGAAAACAGTTCTTTCATCAAATTACTTAAGAGTTTGTAAATTTTTTAATATTTTTATGGATATCAATACACATTCCTTGAATTCGATGCTCCAGTGTTCCTAATTTTTTAGATTTATAGCATTTTCGTGAAGAAAACGAAGGAAGATGAAAACGAAATATTTCAATAAACTTTTTTTATTTAACTCGCCATAACTCTGGAACTAGATTTTGGAATGAAATGAAATTTGGACACATAATTTTTCTTACTTTAGCGATGCTCCTGAAGTGCAGAAAAATGCATTGGCATTATTTATTTATACATATATATTATAACTCGGCGGGGTCATTGATTTATTCATACTGCGGCTATAACAACAATACAATCAACATGAAATTTTTATGGAGGCTTCTTCGCTCTATAATAAGAGAAAACTTGTAAATAAAAGTTTTGAAAATCTCGAGATTTTGGATTAATATTTAATATCACCGTTTATTGTTATTTCAACAATAAATAATGTCAATGAGTTTTTCTGCACTTTGAGAGCATCGCTAAAGTAAGAAGAATCATGTGTCCAAATTTTATGTCATTCCAATGTCTAGTTCCAGAGTTATGGCGAGTTAAATAAAAAAAGTTTATTGAAATATTTTGTTTTCGTCTTCCTTTTGATCGGATCTTCGTGTTACGCCCCCTCCCTTACTTACTAGGTCGAGCGCTCCCGCTGTATTTCTTTTTGGGCCCTCAATTCGAGATCCTCATCAGGAATATATTTCAAACATATTCGTATATCATAACGAAAATAACAATGTTATATCAGAATATGGAAATTTGGTTATTATTTTGATATAACATTGTAAAAGAAAGAGATTTTTTTTAGTTTGTATTATAATTGTTGTTATATATGAATATATATTGATAAAAGATTCTGATGAGAATCAAAATCTGCAATAAAATGAAATGACTTCACAGTAGTTCGTTCGTTCTCAATTACTTGATATTGGCTCTGAAAGAACGTGAAAACTTCTTAAACTGAAACTGTAGAATGGTTAAAATTCAAAATTACAGCTACTTCTTCATCACGTAATCCCGGGCGCGTTCAGGATCGACTCCTTGCAGGACGAAATGACCGGGGTGAGTCTCGCTGGCACCCAGTTGCGAGTCAACGTGTACGCCATGCACGATTACGAGTGGAATGACGTAACGGTAAACATTATCACGTTTTGGAAGCCGTCGAAATTGCAGGAAAAAAATGTCGATGGCCCCGTGAACTGGAATTTCTCTTTCGTCTTTTAATATTTCGTTGTGCGCTAGGTCACGACCATCAACGGAGCCAGAGTGGCCCCGAACAAGCGGGACGTGGCGATTCCCCAGGGTATAGCTCACGCCATAGACAGGGTTATGTTCCCACTTCCGGTTGGCGATCTGGTTCAAACCCTGCAGGCGGATCGTGAGAGAAGATTCACGACGTTCTTAAAACTGTTACACGCCTCTGGTCTCGAGCCGACACTTTCAGGTGAGTCCCACTTTTTTTTTGCTGATTATCGTCACTGGCCCGAATTTAGTCGATGCGAAAATTGGCCTGGAGAAAATGTGTGGGTCATTTGCAAGGTCAAGGGAATTTGGCCATGGGAAAAGAATCGAATGAAGATAGTTTGGAGTTGAAGAATTTTTGGGGATGAAATGATAGAGGTGTTGAATCTTGAATCGTTTGGGTTGTTCAGCATTGAGAAAAACGATTATTTACAGTAAATATGCTGCCAAATTTCGTATTTGTCAGCAAAATTTATTAACATTTAAGAAATTTCCTGTCCACGAACTATTCTAGTAGGTCGTTTGAATAATAGAAAATTTCCATTGAAATAATTCATTGATTCCTTTGAAATATTGAATATTGTACAGCAAAATACTGATTATTTTGATGAAATCGATAGAATGATGACTTATAATTCGCCCATTTACTTCACTTGAATCTCCGCATTACGCATTTCGTGTTAAACAACTGTTTCTTTCCTTGGAACATCGTTTTGTTAACAGTTAAGAAACGTGTGAGTTGAGTTTCATGTAAGATGTAAGAAGAAGAATCATGTAAGATTTTTTTTCCTCTATTTTTTTTATTAGTTAATTAAAGAAATAACGTTTGGTATAAATCTCTGTTGGCAACACAAAAGAAATGTTTCGTTTCAGCAACCAAATCATTTAGTGAAATATTGACTTACCAAAGTCTTAAACATGATAACCAAAATTTTGATTATGTCAACTATAATTTTTTAATAGTATATTCATATTAGTAGTCGTGTTGAAAAACTTGATTGCTATACCTAAAACTTTAGTTGGTCGCTACATTTTACTATATGAATAGTTGCTTGAATCAAATATTTCTTTCTGTGTGAAATTCGTTGTTTAGGAACTACAATTTTTTTGAGTCAAAATGCTACATTTTCAAGCAATTCGATAATTTCCTCAAAAATTGTTTGACCTTAATAGTTTAGATTCATTATGAACAACTTGCTAATGAAGAAAAAGAAATTTTTTCGGAGCACAATAAGTTTTCGACATTTCTTTAACTATCGTAGAAAAAAAAATCTCGATTAAAAAGTTGACATATAAGGTCGGTTTTTTCATTAGTTTTTTTCCGAAAGAAAAAATTTTAATTATAAACATTTATTCACACATTTCAAAATCGATAAAACTAATTAGACGAAATTATTTTAATTTTTTGGATTAGAACTTTGAATTTTTTTTTTATATCTCATGATGATGTAGATATGATACTAATAGTATTCAAAACGCAGAAACATATTGCTTGTATAGCTTAAAATATCTGTAATCACAACTTTGAGATGAGTTTCAGAATTATACATTAACAATAAACAAAAAATGTTCTTGAAAAAAAAAAAAAGAAAGAAAAACTCATGCAGTTTGAAAACGTTCAAATCGACGATTTTCTTATTCTTTTCTGAGAATAATCAAAACAATGTAAAAAATTCATATAGCCATAAAATTTTTTATTTATTAAAAGTTAATCCTTTTTTATAATCTTTAGCTAAAATCATCATGATCGAACCATTTTTAGTAAAATTATAAAATTTCAAGGAAATAAAGCATGAAAATAACTACAAAGATTCCACTTTGATTTGAAAAAAATCGCAGTTCTAAAACAACGGATTCCAGTTCACAGAAATTAAAACTAGATTTTGTTTATTTAACGATCCCGTTATCAACAAATTTAAAAAATTAAAAAAAAATGATTAAGTGTTAAAATCAAAGGATTGAAAATTTTTGATTTTTTTTAACGATGATCAGAGCAATAATAAAAATTTATTCATCTGAAAAATTGTTTTCTCTTCGAAAAGTAATATCTAGTGATTCGATTATTTTTGATAAATCCATAAAATTGATAATAATAGAAAATAAAACTAATTCCAAAAATGACACTTTGAGTACAAAAAATCTTAAGGGGGTCTTCTACCTTGTGGCCTCGTTTTTGATACTGTTTTTTGACAATGGATTGTAGGGGAACCAATAATGCAATCAAGGTGCGGTTTTT
>JAPYZL010108099.1:0-14887 GCA_030522825.1 Platygaster orseoliae
CCAGACTCTGGGCCCAGCCTGGATACTATATGCGGAAGTAGAAGTACCCCAGATTTGACCAATGTTACCCAATAACCTGGGTCGCATCTGGGGCCAGTCGGTACAATTTTGTTTTCTGGGAAGAAGTATATTGTTTGTCTGTAATTTACTTATTATAAGTAATTTTACTAAGATATTAAGGAATAGTTTTTTTATGAATTTAACCCTGTGATATCCGATAATCTTATATGATCTTGGAAAGTTAGTTGAGAAAGAGACAATCGTTTGAGAATCGGTAAATATCTTGAAAGCATCAATTTACTCGATTATGGTCCGAAACATTGAATGTAAAAATTTTATTGTTTTTCGTTGAATTTCAATATCAATTTGTCAAAATTTACAGGTGCTGAAGAAACGGCAGAGCAAGAAAAAGTAGCACACGATATCCTACATTCCGGAGGTAAGTTTTGGGTTATTTTATTTTAAATTACTTTTTTGGTCAGGAAATTTTTTGGAAGCATCTCTATCGAAATCGATAATACACGTTTTTTTTTTTCGCTTATATCCTAAACTGGTTTTGCACTAACTATTCTTATTTACGTATTGCGATAAAACCTTGTTATTAAATTTTTGCAGAACGCAAATACATCGAGCATCCTCTGAAACCACCACAGCAACAATTTGTAACGACACACAAATCTTCACCATACAGTGGTTACACCAGTACCACAACGACACCAAAACGCGCGCAACCAAGTTCAGAAACTGTAAAGCCAAAACCAGCCACGTCTGTTATCCCAGAAGTAGACGAAACCAAGGTAAAATTTCATTCACAACACATCATAACTTGATACAGATTTGCTAATATGACAACAATATTAAAAAAACATTTACAGAAATTAGACACATCAAAGAGGCCGATCAAAAAGTACGCTTCTAAAACTGATTCAACCGGAAGTCCGTCTCGATCTAGAACTGCAACAAAAGAGTTGATTCGTAAGTTGTAAACTTACTCTTGCTCCGTTTTTTCTGAAGATATGACACAACATTGCATTATTATTTTCTTCCTTATTCGTTGTAATCATAATGTACTTCTAATTCAATGCTATCTCAAAAACAGCGCCTCCTGACGATTCATCAATGGGACCTCCCACGTTCATCAAGAAACTCCGCGATTTGACAGTAAACGACGGCGAAAGCTTAGAACTGAAAGTCAAAGTCGCGGGTGACCCTGAACCACAAATCACGTGGTCCAGAGGTGACAAGGTAAAAAGCGTTTCAAAAATTTATTTTCTGAATTATATCATTTCCGTTTCACATGAAACAAATTTCACCTCATACGACTACTTCAAATTGCGAATAGATGTAACGATAAAAGGTATGAAATCCATCTCCAATGAAGAAACACAGTCCCTAATTCTTCACCATGCAAAAATTTTCAGGTTCTAACATCCTCAGAAGTCGTTGATTTGAAATACAAAGGCGGTGTCGCGACCCTCGCAATCAAAGAAGTCTTCCCTGAAGATGAAGGAAACTACACTTGCACAGCGATGAACAGCATGGGTTCGCTCACAACTACTTGCAAATTGAGCGTTAATCGTAAGTTGAAAACTTTCAGTTTAGAAGCTCTGATCTCAACTTTTTGAATTCTGCCACGATAGCTATGGGCTCTTCGGGAGCGCCCAAAACCAAGGAAGAGAAAGACAAGGCTCCGCAAATAGCAGACCATTTGAAGAGCTCGGACGTGATGGATGGCGAGGCTGTAACGTTGAGTTGTCGAATAATCGGCGCGAAGAAGTTCGATGTGATTTGGTTGCACAACAACAAGGAGATCAAGCCCAGTAAGGACTTCCAATACACGAGCGAGGCCAACATCCACAAGCTTCAAATCGCGGAAATCTTCCCCGAAGACAGCGGCACCTACACCTGCGAGGCGTTCAACGACGCCGGGGAAAGCTTTTCGTCTTGTACACTCAATGTCAAAGGTTAACATGCCATCACTTTCTGTTCACAACTCTTGCAATCTTTAATTATAAGTAGTGATGTAGCGTGACAGTCACGCAGTCACATGATTATCAGATGACGGTCACATTACCGTCATGTGACAAGCCAATTTTTTCGTGACATGATATGATGTCACGTGTCATACAAACATGACCTACCATACTACATCTTTATAAGACGCAGCTATACAAAAACCTAAAGAAAATAGTTTTTTCCAAAATTAACGTATTACAATGCTGTATTTTTCTTCATGATAATTCAAGATTAAAGTAATTTTTATAGGATAAAGTCGAAAGAAATTTATTGTTTATTTGTGTTTGAAAAATGTCTCCTTAACCTGATTCAATTGATAATTGATAAAAATTAAATTTTATTCATATAGGTTCAGGTGACTACTACAGTAAATATATGAATAATACGTATAAACAATGAATGAAATGAAAATGATGAATGAAATTGTTTAGAAATCCTTTATAGCAATGAAAGCCCTTGTAGTTTTTAGAGAGCATAGTGAGCGCATAACTTATGCGTCTTCTTACGCTCTTTTTGTGCAAAAAAAAGGGCGTAAGAGAAAACTTTTCAAAACAGCTGTCGGAACTGCAAATACGTGTATGAAAAATCAAAATTACGTACCTCATGTTCCATTTATATGAATTTTCAGCTGTTTTTACTATAATAATTCGCGAGGTTCCTAAAGAGTAGCAAAAATGTATGAAATCATGATAGAATAACAAAATTTGCTAATACGTCCAAAGTAACGTAAATTCTGAAAATAGTGAGTTCAAGAAAATATCTAGATTTCTAAATTCTTCAAATTTTGACACATTTTTTATTTTTCTACATTTTTACAGTTTCGTGATTTTTTTGAATTCATGTATAAGACTGAAAATATATAAATATGAATGATTTTTCACAATATTGAAATTCTTGCGATATTTATATGAATCTTTCAAATGTGTGACAACTTTTCGAATTTCTCTGATCAATCACATTTCTACAACAAATTCCAAAAACGGCTCATATATTTGAATTTAACAAAATTTAGTAAATATTCAGAATGTCAGTCTTCTTGCACATTTTAAAATTATAATAATTCATGGGGTTCTTATAGTCTGGTAAAAATTTAGGAAATTTACGTAAATTCTGAAAACACTGAGTTTAAGAAAACATCTGAGTTTTTGAATTCTCCGAATTTTCGCATATTTATCAGTTTTCTACATTCTTCTCATTTCGTGATTTTTGTATATTCATATATAGAAGACTCAAAATTCATAAAAATGAGTGACTTTTTACAATATTGAAATTCTTGCACTCGCCAAAATGTTTAAATTTCTGAATTTTTTTAGAATTTCCTTTATTAATTACATTTATACAATTCTAAAAATTTCTCAATCATTTAAAGTAAACAAAATTTTGTGAATTTTCAGAATGTCAGACTTCTTATACATTTTGAAATTATAATAATTAACGGGCTTCTTATACTGTAGGAAAAATTTAGGAAATTATAATGGAATAACAAAATTTGCTGATATATATTACAAATAACGTGAATTCTGAAATGACTAAGTTTAGGAAATCTGAATGTAAAACTTCTCTAAATTTTGATATATTTATGATTTTTCTACATTTTTCCAATTTTGCGATTTTTGTAAATTCATATAGAAGACTCAAAATTCATAAAAATGAGTGACTTTTTACAATACTGAAATTATTGTAATCTCCGAAATTTAAAAATGTTTTGACAACTTTTCGAATTTACCTTGTCCACCACATTTACAATTTCGAAAATTTCTTAAATATTTGAATTTTGCAAAATCTGATGAACTTTCAGAATGTCAATCTTTTCGGAAATTTGAAAACTATAATAATTCATGGAGTTCCTATGTAGTGGAAAAAATGAATGAAATGATAGAATAACTAAATCTGCTAAAATTTAACAAATAACGTATATTTGAAATCGTAAATATCACCAAACATCTGAATTTCTGAATTCTCCAAATTTTGACGTATTTATGATTTTTCTACATTTTTCATATTTTGCGATTTCTGTAAATTGATATGAATCTCCAATTCACTAAAATACAAAGTTTCTTTCGAAGAAGATGAATTAAAAATAAATAAAAAGCAGTTTATATGAGAAATATAAGAAGTATTTCGATATAAAATTTATTGTATTCCTCAATTACAATAATAATCAGCGAGAACTCCATAAGTCACAATGTAAATGTAAAATTAAATAATATCCAAATATTAAAGTTCCTGCCACACAACACAATAACAAAAACTAAAATTATGAAGCATATTATTTTTCACTGTCAGTAAGAACAGGTTTTCACATTTTAAAAATTCCCGCCAACGTCGATAAATGTGCGCACTAGCAAACACACTCGTCAATCCATTGCTTTTGTTTAATGAATTTATCAGTAAATCATGATTGTTTGTTTGTACCTTCCTTAATAACAAATGAAGTCAAAAAAACCCCTCTATTTAATTTTTTTGGATAGCTGGATTGTCCTTATGTCTGCATTTCACCATAATACATGAAAAAGCTTATGCTTCTTTTTTGCACAAAAGACGCGTTTTGTTTTGTTTTATTTTTTATTTTTGAAACACCCAAAAGGAAAACATTTTCGTTAGTCGAAACTTCTAGAGGACGCGAAAACAAATTCAAACAAATAAACCTGATATTTGAAAGAATGTGTCTTTTAATAATTATTCTTAATGGCTCAATAATTCCAGGTCGTTGCGTAGGATTTTTCGTTCAACATTAACTTTTCAAGTTCAAACTCCACAAGTGTACATGAAATGACCTCAGAAAGTGATAAAATTCACACTCTGGTCATTTGCTTTTTGAAAATACACAAATATAAGTGGTTTTTTTTTATGACCGTCATGACGGTCATGTGACGAAAAATTTCATGACACGTCATGCTACATCTCTAATTATAAGTAATTTTGAAAAATTCTTATAGGATTTTTCACATCAGCTCAATCAGATTGAGCGGATGTTGGGTGGAAATTGACTAGATTTTTAACTTTCAACAAAATTATTACGCTGTTTCTAACTCTCCACAGAAAATTTAGGTTTTCAGGGATGAACCATCAACTTTCAATATTGTTTGGATCACTCATCTACCATTGATGAGAAAAAGACATTTTTTTCTTCTAACTTGGTCAGAATTGGAAAAATTTGGTTTGCAGTAATAATGGTCATTTGTTTTAATTTATCAGTTCCCAATGAAGCGCCAAAGAGTCCAGTGTTCACGACATTCCCACAGTCGGCAACTGTGACCGAAGGAGAGGGGGTAAATTTCACATGCCAGGCTGACACGCCACCACTTAAATGTAAGACTCTTAATGTTGACTCTTTTTTCTGCTAATATTCGGATATTTATACTGTTGTTATAATAACTATTGTTATTATTTTATTTTAACAGATTGCAAAATAAATTTTAAATAATTTTACTGAATCTCAAGCGAAAAGAAAAAATACGTGTCTTATCGATTCCGATATGTAAACGCTTTAAAAAAATTTCCACTGAAAAAAAAGATTTGATTCGAATCACGTGGGCGATTTTAATTAAAACTACCCTGAGATAACTCCGTTTCAAGTTACTGAAGTAACGATCATATTTTTTAACTCAATTTCAGTAACATGGCTGAAAGACGGAAAACCAATCGACGAGAAGAGTAGTAGATACAACTTCAGCAAAGAAAATGACGACAAAACCTTCAAGCTTCGCATCAAAACATGTTCCGCAGAGGACGTAGGCCAGTATTCCGTCCGCGCCACCGGCAAGAAAGGCGAAGCGAGTTGCGCTTTCGCCCTGAACGTGAACGCCGCCAACGAGGTCTGAATCGCCTGAACCTCACAAAAAGAACTGTCAAAAATATCTCGTTTCAGCCCTGAAATAACTAAAACAAGTCCAACCCTGTGCACTCAAACTTTTAGTGTACGAGTATAATTAAAGGAAGATCATCGACGACATCGTGAAACGAACGATCATCGGAAGCAGATCGAAGAAACGTCTCGAAAATCGAGACGTCTCAAAATGAGAAGAAACTAATATTATTTATATCATTTTTCCTTCATCTTCTTTGGTTATTCGTTTTATTTATTATGGTTTTTTTGACGAGTACATTTCTTTTGGATTTGAGCTTATAGCTGTTTAAACTCACGCAAACATTACGCATCGTTATCACGAAGATGGCGAGACGAAAGATTCGAAAAACGATTTTCGGTCAAAAAATTTTGCCAGCATCCTCCATTTTCAACACCAAGACTCAAAATCGCGATTGAGATTTAATTCGTCTTGCCATTTTCGGTGATTTCGGTATGTGCATTACTTTATTCCAATGTAATCAATCGCAACGCGCGGCGTACTTATAGTTTTTGAAAGACTGCTTCCGTTATTTACAAAAATGTGAAATAAAAAAAATATAAAAAAATTTTCGGTTGGATTATTTTCCCTAATACAAGGATTTCAAAGACTTTCTAGAGCCAAAAAGAAAATGAATTCAAATCAATAAAACTTCCCATTTTTGCAACAAATGTCTTCCACTTTATTCAACGTTGTAAAATTACATTTTACAAATATCAAAGGAATCAACAATTTCACGGTAACTCAATTGTTTCACAAAAATACAAAAACAACAAATTAAGATAATTGTGTACATACAGATGTAAAAATTTACCACTTAAAGTCACGATAGATTTTCCTGTGTACATAAAACTTTTGTAATTTTTTCATAAAGACTAGTCAAAGTTGCAACATTTTCATACAAACTCCAAGGTTTTTTTATTTTTAAACGTCCCATAGCCCAAACACACGATGACCTATAGTTGACGTTTTCAAAGCAATAGGGTTCATCTGTCGGTATGGTGTAATTTTTAGAAACGACTATATGAAAAACGTGTGGACAATAAGTCGCGACTATTTGGAAATGGCGCAGAAATCTTGTCAGCGTGTCAGATTTCATCAGTTTGACTGTTCCATCAAGAGTGTTCAAGGCATATATTTTTATGGGCAAGTCATCACATTCCACTGAAAAATTATTCTCACGATTAGTTACATTGTAGATGCACTATGCACTAAATAATTAGAGCAACACTTAAACGTATGTATCATGAATGAAAAAAACTGAATTGTATTTGGTTTAGATTCTGGAAAACTGCCGTCAATCTTCATACACGGAGAAAAATTTGTTGATGCCCTATACACAAATATGGATACCATGACCAAAATTCAAATGACCAAATTCCATTCCATTCAAAAATGAACGAAATTCAAGTAAAAACAGTTGTAATTGTTGCTCAAACGTAAAATATTTATAATGAAACGAACCTGCGCAGTACAGAAGTTGTTCGTCAGAGTAGATGGCTTGTAGTATTCCATCAATCGCAATTTTCTCAAAATCTTTGCTAAGATGAATTTGCTTCAATTTTGAAGTTTCAGGGTCGTATTCGAAAAATACTGGCCCAGCAATGATAATTTTATTATCGTGTACGCAAGTTTGTACATTTTGAACTAGGTTTTCGTTGATGCCCAATGGTTTTGACCATTCCTCTAAAAGTTTTCAAATATTCTTTTCTCATTAAAAAAATTGATCTTTTTGAAAACATATTTTTCAAGTTTTTTAATGTTCATTTTCTCTAAAATCAAGTAAAAAAACAATGTATCTTTTAAAAAACTTATGACTTTAAAAATTTATGAAAATTAAACTAACGAAAAAATATGTATGCAGTTATATAGGAAATCTTAAGGATCCTTTATATAATGTGAGGAGATTTGAAATTTTAAAAAAGCCTCTAGAGCAAAACATTTGCGAGTTATTTTCATTTTTTATCAAGAATCTGGAAAACTGGAGAAGTATCGAAAAATCGTGAAATGCAAGAACTTGCATAATATTTGGAAGATTTTAAATAGTTTGTATTATGTTAGAAATTGAAGAAAATTTATGAGTAAAAAAACATTGAAAATTTTGAAGAATGTAGTTAAAAATTTCAGAAAATGCTCGTAAATTTTGTATATTGTGTTCATCATCATATTTCTTAGAAAAACATCAGATTTTGTTACTTTTTTAATGAAAATTTGAAATATCTCAAAAAAATTTAAAAGTTATAAAATATATTCAAGATATATGCAAATTTTTCAAAAATTTGTAAGACTTTGAAGACTGCATACGTTTGTAATTTTAGGAAATAAAAAAAACATTGAAAATGTTAAAAATTTTTATAGACTGTGTTAACTATTATATTTCTATGAAATATGCACGATTTTTTTTCTTTTTTTAATTAACATCTAAAACACATCAAAAAATAAAATGATAAATTTCAGTGGCCTCAACCAATTTTCGATAAAACTATCATGTTACACGTTTTCAAAATTTCGGAAAATCGGAAAACATTGAAAAGTTCGAAAGTTGTTAATAGTTCTAACAAATTTGAAAAAGCTGTAAAATCTCAAGAAATGCTCATGTTTTGTAAATTTTGTTTATAATAATGTTATATTTTTTCATATATGACAACATTCCTTTCATTTTTAAATCAAAACCTGAAAATCTTGTAAAGTTTCGGAAAATAACAAAAAATCTTGATAAGTTGGACAAAGTTTTGTAAAATTTAGAAATATAGTCAAATAATTTGTATAGTATATGAATTTTTTTCAATTTCGAAAATAAGCATGATTTATCTTCCTTTTTTAATTTATATCTACAAAACATCAAGAGTAAGTTTAAAAAAAAAAAAAAAAATATAAATTCTAGTGATCTAAGCAAATTTTTTATAAAACGACTATGTTACATGTTTCCAAAATTTCGGAAAATTAGAAAACATTGAAAAATTCGAAATTTGTCGATAGTCTTAACAAATTCGAAAAGCTGTAAAATTTCAGGTATTGCTTATAAATTTTGTAAATTTTTTTTTACTCTAATGTTGTATTTTTTCATATATGACAACATTCGTTTCGTTTTTTAATCAAAATCTGAAAATCTTGTAAAGTTTTAGAAAATCATAAGAAATATTGATAAGGTGGACAAAGTTTTGTAAAATTTAGAAATATAGTCTGATAATTTGTATAGTGTATGCATTTTTTTCAATTTCGAAAATATGCATAATTTTTTTTCTTTTTTTAATTATTATCTTAAAAACATCAAGAGTATGTGTAAAAAAATATATAAATTCTAGTGAACTAAACAAATTTTCTATAAAACTACTACGATACACGTTTTCAAAATTTCGTAAAATTAGAAAATATTGAAAAATTCGAAAGTTGTCGATAATTCTAACAGATTCGAAAAAGCTGTAAAATTTCAGGAAATGCTCATAAGTTTTGTAAATTGTTTTAATTATAATGTTGTATTTTTTCATATATGACAACATTTGTTTCATTTTTAAATCAAAATTTGGAAATCTTGTAAAGTTTCGGAAAATCACAAAAAATCATGATAAGTAGGACAACATTCTGTAAAATTTGTAAATATAGTCAAATAGTTTGTATAGTGTTTGAATTTTTTTCGGTTTCAAAAATATGCATAATTTTTTTTCTTTTTTTAGTTAACATCTAAAAAACATGAAGAGTATGTTAAAAAAAAAAAAACTTCATAAATTCTAGTGACCTAAGCAAATTTTCTATAAAACTACTATGTAACATGTTTCCAAAATTTCTGAAAATTAGAAAACATTAAATAATTCGAAAATAGTCGATAATTCTAACAGATTCGAAAAATAAGTCAAATTTCAGGAAATGCTCATAAAGTTAAAAAACTTTGTTTATAATAATGTTGAATTTGTTCATATATGACAACATTCGTTTCATTTTTTAATCAAAGTCTGAGAATCTTTTAATGTTTCGGAAAATCACAAAAAATCTTGATAATTAGGACAAAATTCTGTAAAATTTAGAAATATAATAAAATAATTTGTATAGCATTTGAAGTTTTTTGGATTTGAAAAATTGTAAAACATTTCAATTTCAGAAAACTGATAAGGAAATTTAGAATTCAAAAAAACCACTATGGCAAATTTTTAAAAACTTATTAAAATTTTCCTAATTCATAAATTTTTTTTCATGTTACTATCAGAAACCCTAATGAACAAAAACTTTCATCATAAAGATCATGAAAAAATTATTTCAAATTACTTACTACGGTCAAGGTCGTAATAACGCATTGTCTCATTCTTAATGCGAAATCGGCCAGTACCACCAATCACGTACAAACGATTTTTCCAAAAAACTACAGACATGTGTCGCAGAGGTTCTTTTAAACTAAAAAAAATTGCTCATGAAATATACTTATGAAAAAACATTTTTATAAACTTTGTGATTACCTTGTTACATAATACCATTTTTTTGTTAGCAACGAGTAACGCCAAATTTCGGAATTGAATGCCCCGTTTCCAAGGCCAAATTTTCCACCGACCAAATATAGGTCGAATCCTTGAGTTTTAAAAACCAAAAAATTTAATGAGCAATTGCATTTTTTGAAATTGAAAAATAGAAAAAAAAGCAGTAATCCCCCAATTAAAAATTTATGGAATTTAAAATTTATAAATACATGAAATTTAAAATCTATAACTTAATGGTCATTCTATTATGAAACTTAATTAACAATACAGTTTCTATAGTTCACATTTATGTTGAACAATTAAAAATTAAAATACTTGCCTTTAGCAACAAATTGTGCCCCAATCAAAAATTCTTTGTTAGTCCACGTAAATGGCAATTCCAAGTTAAAACGAGAAAAACTTGTCCCATCCCACTCAATGACAGCCATTTTTCTATCACTTAGATCAGGATGATCGTGATCATCAAAAATATGATATTGAACTTCCTTTAAATTTCGTATCTCTAAACAAAAAAGGAACATTACCATTCAGATACTCCAAATTTCCAAAAAATAAATGTAAAAATCTCGATTACCTTCAACAGTTGCAGTTGTAATTTTTCTAAAATCCTCTTTGGAAATATCTAAATTTCCACTGTTAATTTTGTACCAACTTTCCATGGCATTTTTCAGGTGATTTTTATCCTGACATTGCAAATTCATATTTCCCACAATACTAAAAAAAATCTCACTAGGTAAATTTGCAAGTTGTTCGATGGGTAATTTTGAAAAGTGCTCAATGCATATCGCAAAAGCCGCGTCTTGTACATCTTTCAAAAAAGGATGATTTTTGGCATAGGTATAGAATAAAATTGCATTCTCTGGCAAAAGAGCGTATTTCAAAATGACTTGTATCAGCTCATTTTGCAGTTCATCGATGAGAAAATAATTAGCGATATCCAAAAAATCGATCAGTTGATTAGCTGCTTCGACATTGGATTTGGTAACTGAGCTTTGAGTAAATTTTTTTTGAAGATTTTGGCACCCTTCTTTGTCGTTGATCCATTCAACTAAATCCTTGAGCCAGTAAATAATTGATATTTATTAACAAGGTTGGGTCAATTTTTTTTAAAACAGTATTCATAATTGAAACAAAAATTGTATGTTTGAGATTTAAAATACGTTTAAGCGTTTAAGGTAATACATGTTTCATTTCTCGAAGTTTCCAGCAAAATATTTTTCAATTTTCTTTTAGATACTGTTTTTTAGGTATTTGAAATTTACAACTTCGTTAATTGTAAGATAGAGTTACTTAAAAATTATTTATTTTAAATTGTACACAGGTTTACGATAGTTTACACAATTATTACATTTATTTAGTGGTTTTGACAGTTTCGACAATTGGAGAGTTTTAACAACTTGTAAAAACTCATAACACATTTTACAGTAAAGACAATTTTTCAACAATGTGTTTTAATTAATTGAGTTTTTTGTTTTATCATTTTTGACAGTCAAAAAAAGTAAATCATTAAAACAATATACTCATTTGTAACATTTTTAAAGTGTTTTAATATAAAAAATTCTTTAATCCTTTGTAATAGTTTTGATTTTTTGATGTTATCGCAGGTTATAAAATTTTGAACCTTCTCAAATTTTCAAGTTATGGCATTTTCAAAGTTTTATAATTTCAAGAAACAGGTAGAATGACAACTTCAGATTTTGTGTCTCTTACTAATTTGTCTTTTGCTCTCAACCGTTCAATTTTACTTTGAATGTCCAACAAAACTGTCAGAACTGTTGTAATTTATTCAAGCTGTCAAACGTTGCAAAACTATAATAAATAATCCAGCTATGAAAATTGCTAAAAAACCATCAATATTAATAAAAGTTTAAAATATTAGTTATTTAATTTTTTTTTAACTGTTGAAAGTATCAAAAGTTTTCATGCTTTTGAAAAATTTTAAGAATAGCTTTAACTGTTAAAAATTATTAAAAATAATTTTTAAGAAACTGTCAAAATTGTTCAGAACTATTGAAAGAGATGAAAATCTTTAAAACTATCATCAATTTTCTTGGCTTCCTAATTTTAAATTTTAACATTTTGAACAGTGAAACAATTTGAATGTTTAAAATAATGTACTAATTCATAAAATTTTTAAAAAGTTTTTTGATTTTTAAAATTCTTTAATTGTTTGTTAAACTTGTAATTTTTGTTATGATTTACCAGATTATAAAATTTGGAGTTTACTCAAATTTTCAACCAAAAAATCTATCAGAACTTTCGAATTTCTATATACTGTCAAATGTTGCAAAACTATAATAAATCATTCAGCTATTAAAATTGCTAGAAAAACCGTCAATATTAACAAATATTCAAAACATATGAGATTTATAAATTTTACTGAACTGTCAAGAGTGTAAAGTGTACATGCTTTTGAAAAATATTGAAAATAGCTTTACTTGTTAAAAGAAAAATGGAAAATAATTTTCAAAAACTGTCAAAACTGTTCAGAACTATCAAAAAAGATAAAAATCTTCAAAATCATCATTACTGTTCTTGACCCGCTAATTTTAAATAAAACACTTTAGACAGTGAAAAAATTTGTATGTTTAAAACAATGTACAAATTCATAAAATTTCTAAAAAGTTTTTTGATTAAAAAAAGTAAAAAATTCTCCAATCGTTTGATAAACTTGTGATTTTTTTATATTTTACCAGATTATAGAATTTTGAGTTTTCTTAAATTTTCAAGTTATGACCATGCAATGTTTTTACATTTTTAGACTTTTTTATTTTCCGATCGTTTGTAAAAGTTTTTATTTTTTGATGTTTCTACATTGTAGACTTTTTTTACAGTATTTAAAATTTCAGTTCCTTTATATTACTAAGAGATTTGGCATTTTTGAAAGTTCAAGAATTTTTTTTAAACCAACAAAACTGTCAGAATTTTTGCAATTTATTTGCACTATCAAACATTACAAAACTACAATCAATCAATCAGCTATTAAAATTGCTAAAAATATTCTCAATATTAACGAACATTTAAAAAAAAATGAGTTTTATAAATTTTCTTGAACTTTGTATAATGTAAAAAGTGTACGTGCTTTTGAAAAATATTAAAAAAAGCTTGAGACTGTTAAAAGTAATAAAAAAAAATTTTTTTAACTTTAAAAATTGTTTAGAACTATCAAAAGTGATAAAAATCATCAAAATTTTCACTGACGTTCTTGACTTATTATTGCTAATCGTGCATTTGAATAATAATACAAAAATTATATCTTAATTATATTATACAAGAACAATTACTGTGCACATGACACACTTTGTTGATTGATTGTTAAACTGAAAATACAAGTATCTTTAAAAAAAATTTTTTTTGAAAAACCGGACTTGCTGAGCAAAAACTATTTATTCGCTACTTTTATCAATTAATTAAAAAACATACGTGCTAAAACTAACCTTTATACTCCTGGAACTCCAATGACTCGTTTTATATTCATTCGAATTCGAATCTGAATAATTTCCTGAAAATAACGTCTCAAAATGCTTGATTTTTTGGGCCAATTTATGTTTCTCAACAATTATTTGCTCATCACCGACGACAAAAACAAATTTATTATCTTCGCCTTCCATTTTTGGTATTTGTTGATGTTTTTTGCATGTTTTGCATTCCACTGAATGCAACTGAATGCCACTAACTTTTCGCGAAGATATCAATGTAAATGAATGTAAACAAAAAATCAAATAAAATGCATAAATACAGCCAAATATACTCTCAAATACAATATAGTAATGAGTAATATTCAGATTCGACTAGAGAGCCTCAAGGAATAGCGTTTTCGATTGATCCCCGTTTTGTTATGGCGTTATCAGGCGTTATAACGCCATAATAACGCGGTTAAAATGGCGGTCGAAAATGAAACGGCAGATTAAAAAAAACAGCTGTCCGCCAATCGTCCACCCAGTACAAGCAAATTTGAATTTGCCGCTCGATTTTCGGCCGCCATGTTAACCGCGTTATTACGGCGTTATAAGTTATAACGCCGTAACAAAACGGGGATCAATCGAAAACGCTAGAAGAGAGAGTGGCAAACTTACCTATGCGCTGATTAGCTGGTGAGGTTAGCGGCCATCTTTACTAACACGCGTATTCGCGCGTCCGTGTATACAGCTGATGTCAGTGGTTTGTTTCCGAAAAAACTTTTTCCGTGAAAAATTGAATATAATAATTTAACGAATTCCCAAAATACATCACGCGAGACCCGCGAGACACACGATAATCAACAATGAATGACAATGAGCACAACGACAATGACATCAGCTGCGTACACGGACGCGCGAATAAGCGTGTGTTAGTAAAGATGGCCGCTAACCTCACCGGCCAATCAGCGCATAGGCAAGTTTGCCACTCTTTTCCTTGAGGCTCTCTTAGAGATGTGCTATGACGCGTCATAAAAAAATCGGTCATGTCACAGTCATGAGACGGTCATGTGACCGTCATAAAGTTTTTCCAGATTTCTCTATGTGCTTATGACGGTCATAAAAATTACGGTCTCATGACAATGTCACGTTTTTGTCA
>JAPYZL010108116.1:9323-31487 GCA_030522825.1 Platygaster orseoliae
TGTGGATAGCACGATCCAGCTGGATTCTCATGACAAGCTTATAATATCGTTCGTAGCACGATATTATCGTTATGATGACGATACACATTCTCAGTGTGTTAGTTTATTACAAAATATCAGACATGTATTCCTTTTTGCCATACCTCAAAAATTGACGGAAACGCATCGTTTTGAAAAGTACAACGAAGTGACGTCATTTGCATGCTCAGTATATCTGTGTATACGAAATTAAAAATTCACATACATATCTTCTAAAATAATCATTTTTTAAAGAAACAAAAAAATAGATATTAATTTTTTTTCGAAAATAATTGATATGTACGTTGTCAAATTTGATTTTTTTCCATACAACATGTCTATTCAGATTTGAAATGACAGCGTTTAGGATTCTTATAAAATCTATAAACCTGAAAGCTGTTTCAAGAGAATCTGAAATTCAGGAATACTTTACTATCTCACTTGGAATTTTTGAGATGTAATAACTTTTGAAAATGATTTTTGTTTTATTCTTTAGTTTGTTTCATGTGTTTGAAATAAGTGAGCCTATTTAAGAATAACTTTGAAATTGAAATTGATTTCAGAGAAATTCAGAATTTTAGAGATTTGGAAGACTGGAAATGCATATTGCTCCACTGGTGGTATTTTTTGGAACTAACAATCCTTGAAAGTAACATTTTTCGTCGAAAAAAATTATTATTGAAAGGTGGATGTAAATATTTGACAATTAGAATATATAATTTACTAAATAAATTTGTTTTTCTGTATTTCAAATTTATTATTTTTTCTTTGAATCATACATTTTTATACAGGGGTTCTCAAAGGTGATTTTTCAAGCTTTCATTGTTTCGAGAATGAAGGATTGATTTAGAGAATTGATGTTGAAAATTAAACTCCTTATATATAAAAATCATTTGAAAAATGAATGTAATTCAGATTCAAAATGACAGCTTGGGATTCTTATAAAAAAAAATTTAATTAATCTTTAGAAATGCTTTACTATCCCACTTGAGATTTTTGAGATGTTATAACTTTTGAAAAAAAATTTTCTTTTATTTTTTAACTCATTTCATGCATTTAAAATGTGTGAGCTTATTTGGGGTTAATTTTGATTTATGCAATGATTTTGAGTAAAAATTCATTGGATAATTTTGAAAATTGTGAGTAATTTTAGAGAAATTCAGAATTTCTAAGATTTGGAAGACTGAAAATGCATATCGCTTTATTGGTGGCATATTTATAAATATTGGTGCATATTGTATATTTTTCAAGAAATTTCTATAAAAATTGGAAAAGTTGAAAGAGAATCACAAATATTTTTAATATATATCAAAAATTTTACAGTATACACTATGTTCTTAGATATCGCGTCATTGGTAGAATTTATTAAAAATAATGACTTTTAAAAACACATTCAGTTTTTTTTGTCCAAAAAATTTAATCTCAAAGTTATTCATGAATTTACCATTATAACTTGATGTAATCTATTTCATGTTCATTTTCATTGATGAAATTTACAATTTCAGGAGCATACATATCAGATATACGTTTATTAATGGAATAAAAAAAAAAGTTATCAAAGTTGATGCTAGTTCCAAATATACTTGAAGCTGTTAAAAAGAATAATTTTTTTTTTGGTACTTTTGTAATAAGTAATTCTTTGAATCAGTTTCAGAAATTTTAATTCGCAGTATGTGATAGCAGTGTTGCAAAGATATTTTATCAACATCCTTCGTTGAATTTCGAAATCTGTCGTTTTATCAGCTTGAAGAATGATATTATTTTAATTAAAAGCTTAAATAAAAGTCTTCTATAGTCTACTCCACAAAATTCGGTAAGAGCTATTTCTGAATTTTAAAAGTAAATTTTTTCCTCGAATTACAGTTAAGAGAATATTTTGCTTAAACTTTTGCCTAAATAAAATACTATTGCTTTTCATAGAAATATTCATGATTTTTTCGAACAGTTAAGGCAAGTAGAATAAAAAATAAATCAGAGCTGTTGAAATAAATAATTACTTTTTTAATTCGACAAGTTTCGTGAATGCTGCAATTTCTTGATACTTGATAAGGTTTGGCAATTCGAAATTGTATGGTAATATGTGAATTCAGTGTCGCAAGGAAAGTACAAACTAAAGGTTAAAATATTATCGAAAAAAAACTATTTTTCCATAAAGTAAACATGAATCATTGTTTCAAAATTCGATTTCAAAATTTGGCATATAATTTTTTTTCTTTACTTTTATCTATTTCCTACATTTTTCATTCATAAAATATTCAACATTTTCTATATAGAAGTTTGAGATTTATTTCAGTAGTTTCTGTATGAAATATAGATTTCATTTCAGTAAATAAAGTATTTTTAGAAGTAAATTCCGTTTCTGATTGATAAATTATAATATTGTACGATTAAATGTAAAATTCTCTCGAAATAGTTGATAAAGTTTAAAAATAACTCAGTCTATTCGGAAATTGAGAAACTATTCTTTATCTGAATAATATGACTATAGTGATATTGAGACAAAAATAAGAAACTTGATAACTATTGTTGATAACACATAAAAAATTCAAATAAATGAAAAATACGATTCAGGAGTTTTGGATGAAATTCAATATTTTATGTAAAAATAAAAGAAAATTATATTAGTGATTAATGAATGGTAAAAATACTAATAATAGGCAAATGCATAAAAATCGTAAAAATGAGTGAAAATTATCAAAAATTTAGAAAACAAAAATGATTTCATGTAAGTTCCCGAAGTTAAACACAAATTCAAATTATTAGTTTTTCTGACTTAATAATAAAAATCCTAGTTTCAGAAAGCATTTATTCTAAAATAAAATTATAGTAATAAATGTATGACTAGAATAAGTAGAAAATGAAAAATCGAAAAATTCTTTTAATACTATGAATTATACAGGGAAATTAGAATCTAAGAAAATACTAAACATTCAAAAAAATTTTTAATCTAATCAAACTATTTTTACCATCTAATTTATAATAAATAAATATCAAATAATAAATAATAATTTTTATTATAAATTAAATAACTTGATTTAATACATATACATAAATAAATTATAAATAATATATGAATAAATGTATAAATAAATATAAATTAAATAAATTCATAAAAAATATACATCTAATAATAAATAAGACCATCAAATTCTATAAATCTAAAAAAAACAAATCTAGAAAATTCTGGAAGAAAAAATTTAATCCATGGAAATACTAAAAATATCAGAAAACACTAGAACATTCTGTAAAATATGGTATATTACCAAAATGATAGAAATCTATAAAATACTTAAAATCAGTTATAAATTTCTTTAAAATCTGAAATGTTTTTTAATTTTTCAGATTTTTCATATCTTGAGCATCGAATTATAAAACACTAAATAGAAATCCATAAAATATCAAAAAATCCTCAATAACTATAGTAAAAAAAATATAATTAATATGATTAAAATATAATATGAAAAATATTAATAGATCCTAAAGAATTATAAAACGTACTAAAAGTACCTATTGCAAAAAATCTAAGCTTCAGTAAATCAAAAATCACAAAAATCAAATTTCATTACGTATAATTGGAATGTAAAAAATGTAACTCTCTCCAAAAATTGTGTAACTTTAAAATCAAAATCCCGTAATTAAAAAAATAAAAAATTGTACTCTCGTAACCATATCAATCATATTTATGAATATTATGTTATTTATAATGATATATTCAATTATTTAATTTAAAATTTGAATGATTAATATTCGATGACTCTGAAAAATAATTGTTTTTCATGAAATATTCAAATCCTATTTTATAGAATCAAAAAGTCTGAAAAATTATGTGTAAAAAATGTTTGCTCAAATAAAATTTAAGTCTTTAATAAAAGTATAATAATAATAATAATAATAATAATAATAATAATAATAATAATAGAAGATAATAATATAATATAATATAACATTATATAATATAAAAATATAATATTAATATTATAATTATAGTATTATAAAAATATAATATAATAAAAAAATAAATAATAAAATAATAAAGTAATAAAAGTAATAATAAGTAAAATAAAATTAAAAACTTAATTTTTCTTTTTTATATAATTTTGCAGGTCGGAAAATTTTTCATACAATGAAACAATGTCGCAAACAGAACACACAGTCACAAAAATCACAGAAAAATCAGAGCGGTTAAATTATAAGAAACAACTCGCCACCAGTGATTATTACTCGAATGAAGAGGACTCCCTTAGAAACTCAAGAACGCCAAGTCCAAAAAGAGAAAATCCAACAACAGCTTACGAAATTTACAAACGATCGGGCGAATGGTGGAAGTAAGTAAAACATGAAATATGTATCCTGAAATAATTAATAAATTCATGTTTGGAATTTTTTTCCTTTTCAACAAATTTTCCAAAAGTTCTGCTAATTTTTCGTTAGTTTGAATTGTAATGAGTTTTTCTAGCAAAATTTTTTCTCTTTTGTTTGAAAATATTGGCATAGTTTTTATAGTAGAAGTTTTTGTACTACGAACAATTTTCATGGAATTTTTAATGAGTTCTTTGAATTTAAAATATTTTTTAAGTTTTTTTTTTTAACTTTCATGTATAATATTTCATATTAAATATTTACTTCTATTATTTATTATTTATTATTTAATTTATATTTAATATTAAATATTAAATATTTATTTTTATTTTAATGGTCTTGAAATTTCGTTAAAATTAAAATATTTTTGAAAATGAATTTTTTTAATTTAGAATATTTTAAAATATATTGTGAATTAATTATTAAATTCATGTTTGGAATTTTTTTTCTTTTAATAAATTTTCCAAAAGTTCTGCCAATTTTTCGTTAGTTTTAATTTTAATGAGTTTTTCTAGAAAATTTTTTCCTCCTTTGTTTGAAAATATTGGCATAGTTTTTATAGTTAAAGTTTTTGAACTACGATCAATTTTCATAGAATTTTCAATGAACTTTTCAATTAAAAATATTTTTGAAATATTTTCGAATTTTTGTTTTTTTAATATTTAATATTTTATTTATTTATTTATTATTCAATATTTAGTTTCAATTTTAATGTTTTTGAAATGTTTTTGAAATTAAAATACTTTTGAAAATGAACTTTTTTAATTTAAAATATTTTTGATATATATCGTAAAATAATAAATTCATGTTTGGAATTTTTTTCTTTTCAACAAATTTTCCAAAATTTTTGTCTATTTTTGAATAGTTTGAATTTTAATGAGTTTTTTTAGCAAATTTTTTTCTATTTTGTTTGAAAATATTGACATAGTTTTCATAGTAGTTTTCGAATTACGAACAATTTTCAATGAATTTTCAAAAATATTCCAAGTTGAAAATTTTCTTTTTCTACTTTGTGCATTAATTTTTTTAGTTTTTCTAAGAACTGCAGAATTTCAGAAAAATTGCCAACACAATTATTTTCAAATTATGAAAAATATTCATAGAATTTTCATCTAATTTTTTAAAATTCTTAGTTGAGATTTTTTAAAAATATTATAAATCTCATCTTTTTTAGAACAATTTTCTTTGCAGTTTGAGAATGTTGGCATTATTTCAAAATTGAAAATAATTCACAGAGGTTAAATTATATAAAGCAATGTTCGTTAAAACGCACGTTTCGGTTTTACATGGTTCATTGTCAGGCTCGAGTAGTGTATTGACTTCCCCCTTTGCGCAATTTACGTCATTAAATTATTCCCGTGTTCGGCCTTGAGACGTGTTTCAATTTCCATACCAAAATGTTCGTCTCAATGGGTTTACGAAACATCAGTTGTGTACTGACGTGAGACTTTTCACGTCTATTTATAACTCTTAGAAGTGGGAAAACGAAAAAAACCAAAACATTTGTCATAGAATTTTCATGAAAGTCGTGGAAATCGATAATTTTTTAAAATGATAAAATAAACATAAATTTTATTATTTAACGAATTTTTTTAATTGTTGTGTTTTTGAAATTCAAATTTTCAATTTTATTTAAAAAAAAATTTTAAAAAATCGCACTGACCCAGAATTTTTAAAATTTTTTAAATTTTCATATCTGATTCTTCGTACTTAGAATTGAAAAAAAAAAGAAAAAAAATACGGGAAAATTCTTATGAATTATAGAAGAAATTTAAAAAAAGTGAAGTCTGATTTGCAAATCACAGAATCCAAAAATCTGAATACGGAAAAAGTTATTAGTTTGTTTAATAAGCGAATTTTTTAAATAACGCTCCACCCTTATTATTCTAAATTTTTTAATCTTAAAAAGTTATAATAATTAATAATATTATATATAATATATTATATAATTACAAATAAATTAGAAATAATCATAAAAGAGAAATTATATAACAAAAAAATTATATTATATTATATAATAACAAATAATTTCAAGCTTTTGGTCTTTTATTGGGCACTCATCAGGAACTACATACATTTACATTTAAATAATTTTCGTACGTACAATGAATGAGATCAGTTTATTTTATAAAAAAACTTTTAGTAATAATAATATTTCAAATGACATTGCAAATTTAGAATGAAAACAATTGAAGATGTCATTTAATATATTGTTATTACCAGGGCAACCAAAAATATTTATTTGGGTATATAAAAAATATTCAAATAAATATTTTGGCAGTTTTTGGCGGAACAAAAATATTTCGCTACTTTAAGATTTTTCATGTCGCTGAAGTTCCAAACTTTAAAAAATAAACGAAAAAATTAAAAAAAAATTTTCTACCATCCTAGTAAATAAATAAATTCATAATTATTGATATTTAACAAATATTATTCAACGTTTCTCATTATTTCTAATTTTAATCATGGGTGAAAATAAAAAATCAATTTTCTTTCGTTTCCGTTTATTTAATAAATATTTGAAACTTGAGGCACATTTTTTCGTAAATATTTTAAGGTTTTTCATTTTTAATCCCAAATATTTTCAACAATTTTTGACTAATAAATATTTACTTCTTGTGCATGTTTCGCCATTTTCTTTTTCTTTAATTTGCATTTAATTCTAATTTTTATTTAATTTGCATTTAATTATTTGCAAGTTGAATTGAAAATGAAAAATGAAAAATGAAAAAATTAAATTTAAAATAAAAAAAATGCAAGTTAAATTTAAAAATAATAAATTAAAATTGGAAAATTAAAAATTAACACATTAAATTCAAAATTTTTAAAAATTCAAATTAAATTTCAAAATATTTAATTAAAAAAAAAATTAAATGAAAAAGGCAAGTAATTTGAATTCAATTTGAATTTGCTTTAATTCAATTCAATTTAATTTATTTTATTTTTTTTAATTTGCAGTTTGAAAATTACCAAGAAATTATTCGACGTGTCACACAGGTTAATACGAAAGTTTTCTAACAGAATAAACTGACCTTATTCATTTTACATAAGAAAAATTGAAATGTGTCATAAGGATATTATAAAATTATTTTCATGTAAATGCAGTTTCTGATGACCAAAAAAAGGCCCAAAGCTTGAAGATAAGAAACGAGAAATTTTTTTTTTTTATTTATTTGGCTCCAAAGTATCGAAAATTATGAAAACTACTTTTTTATTCATAGTGCGTTTCCAAAAACGGATTACACGTACTCGAATGCTTCCAAATATCGCTACGAATTGGCGCCCGGAATCATGGCGATGCCGAACATGTCTCGCCGTTCGCTTCATCGGCACACCAGTAATTCGGCACCACACACAGATGTGTACACTCCTGTTTCTTCCCTAGGAAATTCCAACGCCTATGAATCCGGGGCTCTCCAAAAACGTCCTTGGGAACGCTCTATGAGTCCGTATTGTATGCAGGTATGTTTAAACTTTTTCCATTTGTAGCAATGTCAATCAAATTTTTCTTTGCACAAGTGTAAAAAATAAGATTTATAAATTTATTTTTGTATATATAATGTAATATACTATTTTAAATAATATAAAAATAGAAAACACATTATATTTTTATAATGTGTAACAAACATAAAATAAAAAATGATTTTTAGAAAATATAATATTCAAAATATTGATAAAATTGATAATAAATTTAATACCGAGATCGTGTATCTTGATCTACAAAAGTTTTTTTTTCTCTTGTTGGATATTTTTGAAAGATGAACGTGAATTATTTTCAGCACACATTTACGAAGAGCAGAAACGTCACTTACTTTGCAAGTCCAAAACCCAATATTTTCCTTCGAGTATGGACGTACAGCTATGAGAAAATCATCAAAGCTGTCAAATTTGTTTGGAACATGTCAAGGTATACATTTGCTATTTATTGTGTTAGTGAAGTCATTCCCTGCTGAAAAAACTTGAGCAGATCTCAATATTTCATCATTTTTAACATGTATGGTGATCATATTTCAATATTTTTCATAACTTTCAAATTTTCGATCCAGAAATCAAGTCATTCTCGATAATTTTTTATAATTTTTCTTAATGTTCACATTCTTGGTGGATAATCAAAGTCGTAATCTATTATTTTTCATCACCAGTGCAACCAAAAATATTTATTTAAATAAACAATATTTAAACAAATATTTCGCCAGTTTTTTGCGGAACAAAAATATTTCGCCTCCTTGTAGATTTTTTGTAAATATTTTGAGGTTTTTCATTTTTAATCCCAAACATTTTCAACAATTTTTGAATATAAAAAATATTTACTTTTTATTCATGTTTCGCCATTTTCTTTTTCTTTAATTTGCATTTAATTCTAATTTTCATTCAATTTGCATTTAACTACTTGAAAATTACATTAAAAATTAAAAAATTAAATAAAAAAAAAATTAGAAGCGGAATTAATTTGCATTAAATTTTAATTTTCTTTTTCTGTAATTTAATTTAACTCATTTCATTTTCTTTGAGTTGCAGTTTGAAAATTACCGAGAAATTATTCGGCATGTCACATGTTTACAAATTCATAATCTGTTTACATTTCAAAATAAATAATAAAATAATAAGTTAAAACACTATGCCATTTGAATTATAAGTTGAAGAGAACTTAGCAAAACATATGGTTATTTTCTGCAACAACTTTGATTAGGAGCCGAAAATGTAAACAAATGTACAAAAAACATAAAATTTGCTTGCATTTTTTGATTAGTAATATTTTTGGCCTATCATAAATATTTCCCTGTTTTTTCATGCATAAATAAATTAATATTTTGCATTTTATCGTAAATATTTTTTTTATTGATTTATTAATAAATGATATATTTCAATATTTTATTTAATATATCATAATATTATTATTATAAATATTGTATTATTTTATAGTAAAATATTTTACTGATTATTTTTTTATTAAGTAAATATTTTCGGTTGCCATGATAATCAAAGTCACGATCATTTTGCATTATATTTATAAAATAAGATAAGTTAGTACAAACTATTTCACATCATTTTTCAAATTGAAAGTTCCACTTTATTTTACTTAATTTAAACATATTAATATGAAAATGTTTTCTTACCTAGTTTGTAATTCAAAATTCTCACGGAAAATCATTTGTTTCTTATTCGACTGCATCACATTAAATATTTGTTTTGTATACCTAGTAGTTATGTAACATTAACTGTGGCTTACCTGATGAATAATATTTTAATAATATTTATGTAAGACTGTATAATATTTAAATTAAGTGTTATTAATATTTAATATACTTTTACATCGTTATTTACATGTCAATAATAGACTTGGGCATTCTTAAAAATTACAGCTTTTTTAAAAAAAAATGTGTCGATAACGTGTTGAAATACGATGAAGAATGATCGACTTGAAAATCTCAATTATTTTACATAATTTAGGATAAAAAATGGGTCCACATAATTAAAAATCATAGAAAATAATAGACTCTTAAAAAATTCAATAATTTTTATTAATTTTTTACCACGAAAAATGGACAAAAATGTTGTAAAATACGATGAAAAATGATCAACTTGAAAATCTAGATTTTTTTACTTAATTTTGCATTAAAAAGGGTCCACATAATGAAAAATGATGGAAAATAATAGACTCTTAAATAATTCAATAATTTTTCTTAATTTCTTATCACAAAAAATGGACAAAAATCATATAAAATACAATAAAAAATGATCAACTTGAAAACCTTGATTGTTTTACATAATTTTGAATAAATAATGGGTTCACATAATAAAAAATGATGGAAAATAATAGACTTCAAAAACTCAATAATTTTTCTTAATTTCTTATCACAAAAAATGGACAAAAACGTTGTAAAATACGATGAAAAATGATTAACTTGAAAATATAGATTGTTTTACATAATTTTGGATATATAATGGGTCCACATAATGAAAAATAATGGAAAATAATAGACTTTTGAAAAATTCAATAATGTTTCTTAATTTCTTATCACAAAAAATGGACAAAAACGTTATAAAATACGATGAAAAATGATCGACTTAAAAATCTCGATTATTTTACATATTTTTTTTTCAGCAGGGATGAGGTTTAAAAAAATGTTTTTCCGTGGAAATCGCTGATAAATTATGTTTTTTTTGTTCATAGATTTTCATCGTGGAGTTCTCAGTCACAAAAAAATTTGGTACGAATGCGATATTCTGAAGATTTCAATTCGGATTCTTCTGAAAATGCATTCGAATTTGTCCATGATGAGAGAACGGGTTTGAAGAGGTATTGGACAAGAGTTACTTCATGGTTGATGCGGTTGATAACGTGGTTGACAGTGTTGATGACAACTTTGACGGAAAAGTGTTGGAAAATGGTTCTGAGTGTCGCCAGTTATAGGATGACTTTGGTAGAAAGAAATTTAGATGGTTATGAAACTGTGACTAGTAACAGCAAGGACGAGACAGGTAATTTCAAAATCAACATTTTAAGTTTGACTTTGAAGGAAGTCATACTTGAAATAGTTGGAAAATAAAATTTTTTTCGTTTCATTTGATTTTATTTAGAGGATTGTAGTACACTTTTCCCAAAATAAAGTTTCCCAATGGACATTTTTCCCAAAGACAATTTTCCCAAAAAATGCTGTTTCCAAAAAAACATTTACCTAAAGTATATTTGTTCCAAAGTACATTTTCTAGGATATTTCTTTGTAGAATTATATTGATTTGATTTTCACTTATCAACAATTTATGAAATTTATCAACATTTTTCAAGACTCTACAGATTTATAGGAATTCTTAAAATTATTGACAGTCTTTAAAATTTCCCGCGATTTTCATTTAACGAAATCACCTTCGAAACTTCAAATTTATTATTGTCATAATATTTGAAAAATTTGAATAATATTATAAATTTTCGTAGAATATTGTAACTTTTCCAGATTGTAGTACACTTTTCCTAAAATAAAGTTTCCCATTGGACATTTTCATCACAGACAATTTTCCCAAAGTATATTTGTTCCACAGTACATTTTTCCCAAAATAGATTTTTTAGGATATTTCTTTGTAGAATTATATTGATTTGATTTTCATTTTAGTTCTTTCGAAAGTGTTGTTTTGTAGAATAAATGGTTTTTCAAAAAAAAAAAAAAAATATATATATATATATAAAAATATATATAAAAATAATAAAATAACGGTAATAATTTTAATGATAATAATAAAATTGGTTCATAAATTTAGAGATATCGGTTTCAAAATTGAATATTTCGGTTACAGATGAAACTTTCTCTGAATCGCAGACAGAGGAAAATTCGACTGAATCACAAAGGCAGGAAAATTCAAATGATTTGTTGACAAAAGTGAACAAAACTTCTCTAACTCTGAATACCTGGATCGTGAACAAACAAAAAACGGTTGAAAAAGACGCGTGGTTGAAAATGACGATGACCGGTTTAATGTTCTTGCTTCTACTCTCAGGTATATTTATATTTACCCCTTGAATATTCGTTTCCGCATTTTCTTTCACAAAACCAGTATATTAACTTATTTTCGTTGAATATGCATCTCCATCAACTTTTTTTTCCATTATTACACTTTTAAAAGTGCACTCAGAAAATGAAAGTCTTCTTTAAATCCCCAATAAATTTTTATCTTGTTTTTTTCTATATATAAGTCAAAAGTTGTTATGACAGTTGAAAATGTTATTTGTATAAGAGATTAAAAGAATTCTGCTTAAAAATGTGTGACAAATGTTGTAGTTTGTTTGAAAATTCTTTCTTGTTTTTAGGGTGCAATGTATTTCATGTTTTAAAAGTTTTTAAAGGAGACCACAATGTCCGAACCGCAATTACCAAAGATTTTTATGTCTATCTAATACAATATCCAAAATTTGTTGTTATTTTAGTCTAACTCAAAATTTTACAATTTTGAAAATATGGAAAAACTGAGAAAGTTTTTTAAATAGTCGATAATTTTATAAGTAATTCGATGAATTACAGAGATTGTTTATAATTTTTGTATATTGTGATCATATTTTTTTGGAAAAGTGAATATTTTTTTAAAATTGTATGTGAAAATTTAAAAAACTTGAAAGTAGTGAAAAATTACTAAAATGATGTTATACAAATTTTAATGAAATTTTTCCGATTATTATTGTTAAAATATAAAGAAAATAAAAAAGTGTTTAGATGATTTTCCAGATTGTCATAAATTCTATAAAATTCAAATAACTTGTTGAATTTTAGATAATGTTAATAATTTTTTAATCCCGAAAAATTTCAGAAACCGTGGAATATACTACATTTTTAAAAATCAAAAAAATTTTCATCATCCGGATATGGTCCAAAATTTTTGAAATTTTAAAAATAACCCAGAAAATAATATAACTTCGAGAAATGTTAGTTGTTAAAAATTTGAATGTTTAAGTTAACATAGAAATTTATAATATGATTGATTTTGCATGGTATTTTTGGGTATTAAATTTTCATATTATTATGAAGTTTTTTGAAATCAAAAATTGATCTTCACACAAATATGTTATATGATTGTAAAAATATAGAGTTTCAGAAAATTTTCTAGAACTACAATTTGTAACTTTTTTTCCTTGTTTCTACTATTTTTACAATAATCAAACAAATTTCCCTAAAGTTTTACATTTTACATGTTTTTTCATTTTTTATTTCTTGCTTATACTATTGTACATGTTATTCATAAACATGTCTTAAACTTGTTATATGTAAATAATATTTCCAAAAATTGATAGATTTTGGTTTTATATATATTTTTGGACATTATGGTTTGGACATTATAACGTGGACATTATATTTTGGAGGTTATGTTTTGGTTTTGGACATTACCGAACCCAATCGTTTCTAAATATAGTTTCTCCTATTTGAATTTTTTGTTTCAGGATTTTATTTAGTATACAAGCACTCTTTTACATGTCTGAATTTTGTGCAGAACTTGGACAAAAACGTAGCCGAAAAATATTTTCACAATTACGATGAAACCAATTTTCCGCTCTTTGATTACCATCTTTTGAACAAGTTTTTCATTGTTTTTCGAAATACTACTCTGCCATCAATTCATAACATCAGTTGGAGCATTATTTAAGTGATCGAGCCAACGTTCCTTTTTCTAACATTTTTTTTCTGGTATAAATATTTAAAAAAATAGTGGGACTGCTTTTTTAAAAACGAATGTTTATTATTGGGAAAATAAATTTTTTGCATTCAGAACCATTTTATTTTTGGTTTTTTGGATCAAAATTTGAAAAAATTAAATCCAAAAGTGTTAGGTTTTTAAGTTAGATTAAGTCTAACTTAAAGTTTTATTAATACATTACATTATTAAAATAAATAAACTAATACATCATCAAAAAAAAAGTCCAGTTAGTCATGTACGCATTTTTGTTGTTTAGATCAGCATGTGGTGATTGTGTATTAATCAATTGTTCCTTACTCGCATGATGAGTGGAGAAGTAATCTTGTGTTTTGCCCCTAACAAAGTATTGTAATCATTTATAACAATGAAGGGCATTAATTATTTATAACAGATTTATATTCTATATATTTATTTGTCTACAACGTGGCAATTTAGTCGCTTTACGTTGATAAAATACTTTGCTTATAAAATTCAAAATTATTTAAAGGATCGCATGATTATTAGAGTATATTATTTATAAACAAATGAAGAGATGAAATTGATATTTCGTGAGTTAAATTTAAATTCAAGTTATTAACAATGCAAAAAAGGTAACATTTGGATTTATCCCCCCCCCCCTCCACGTTAACATATTTGAAAATGTGTTAACGATGAAACTAACACATAAAAATGTTTGAAAATAACTTTCAAGTCTTTTAAATTGTTTCAAGAATTATTCTTGAATGGGAATTGGGAATTTCTTATAATTACTAACAATTTGGATAGTTGCGCGCACAATAATTATTGCAAATTATGCAAATAATAAAAAATAATAATTTTCCCTGAAAAAAATGCCTGAATACATTATACTAACTGACATTACTCAGAATGTTTTTTTTTTTTTGTTGACATTTAAGTTAACAATGTATTAGAAGTACTTAGTTCAGAAAAAGAATTCAATATAATATTATGGTTTTTTGGGACTGTCAATTTGTTGAGTAAAAACAAATAAAGTTATGAAAAAATTTTGAGTTATTTTGGAAAAATAGGAAATTGAGCTATCGAGTTCAGAAATTCTGTAAAATCGGACATTTGAAAGATGCATTTGAAAGGTTAGAAGGATAGATGGGGCTGGATGTCTTGGATTTTCCGACACACAACACGACGTCCAAGTTTTCAGCATTTGGTGAGTGCTTCATCTATCCTTCTCCCGGTCATTCATTTATTTATCATTGCTTTGTTTTGTTTATGGTTTTTCTTTACTTTTGGTTTTTAATTACAAGAACTTTTCAATAAACTTTGCATTTTTTCAGGTATTCTAATTTCATACGTGCTTTGGAATGGTCAAAACTATCTGCGAAAATTGAGTGATGAGGAAAAATTGAATGAAAATTTGATGAATTTGATGAAATTGGAAGAGCGCATGAATCACATTCAAAGAGTTGTGTTGAATCAGGTGAGAAATTATTGTGGATTGCGTTGACTTTACTTTTTTTTAAGTTATAACTTTTTTCGTTGAATAATTTTTTAATTATAATAATGTAATGATATAATTTATATTTTTGATTATAACTTTGTATTGTTTTCAGGAAGAAAAATGGAGGCAGCTACAAACAAAATTGGACAATGTGAACGGTATGTTATTAAAGATCGAAAATTATTACGTTTTTAAAAGTATCTAGTAATTGAAGTTTCTTTTTTAGAAAATTCATTTAAACATCAAAATTCAAAACTTCATTTTTTTTTGTTTTAAATTTTAGGTTTAAATACTTGATAAATTGTTGTATCTAGTTAAGACTTTGATTCTTCCATTTTTTTTTCATGTTTTGGAATATTTTTCTGAATATTGATATACTTAGAAAGTCTTAATTTAAAAAAAAAAATGAAAAAAAATACGTGAAAAAATCGCAACTGATTTGTAGCTTAAATTATAAAAATCTTGAAATCTTGAAATTTTAATAATATTAATAGTTGCTAATTACCAATATAATTTGTTTAAACTTTATGTTTCAGACTGCAAAGTCGATGATATAAAACAAATTTTCAAAGAAATGCTGAAAGTTTACGATGCAGACAAGACAGCAAAAGTTGATTTCGCACTTGAATCAGCAGGTAAAGTGATAAATCTACATTTTGAATTATTGAAAACGTCGCAGTCAAAAATGGCATAATTTGTTAAGCTCAGATTTAATTTTTTTTTTTTTTTTTTTTTTTTTTTTTTTTTTTTTTTTTTTTTTTTTTTATTTTTTTTTTTTATTTTTTTTTTTTTTTTTTTTGATTTTTTTTTTTTGTAGCAGAATTTAAGTTATAGCGAGAATTTTTGTGAAGTGTGAATGATGTTTTTTGTTTTTTTGTTCAAATAATTAGCATGATCATGACTTAAATTGTGATAGAAATTTTTTCTGAGCATTTTAAAAAAATATCTAGAAATTTGATGAATGTGTTTGTAATATCTTATGTTTATGAATTTTCAGAGTTTTTAAATTTTATCTTTCATAATGATTTTTAGAGCTAATGAAAAAACTCGATAATTTTTTGGTAGAGTTTTCTAGATTTGAAAAAAATTTTTTGAATTTACATGTTGATAAGACAAAATAATACTCTCAGGTTTTGTAAGAGATTTCGTCATTGATTTTTTCATGTTCCAAATTTTGACTCTTTCGATAAATTCAAACATTTGCAATGAAAATACATCAAAATCGACAATTATGCATTTTTTTATGACATGTGTGCAACTTCAGGAAGTCATTACCATGTCAGATTTCAATGTGAAAAAATCACAAATAATCGCTCGATTCAAAAAAAAAAAAAAAAAAAAAAAAAATTCCTATTTTTTGTTCCTTTGTTTAAAAAACTAGCATGACTAGCATGCTAAATTTAAGCATGACTTAAATTTTGATGGAAATTTTTTCTGAGCATTTTAAAAAAATATCCAGAAATCTGATGATTGTGTTCGTAATGTCCTATGCATATGAATTTTCAGTTTCTGAATTTCAACTTTTATTGTGATTTTTGTAGTTAATGAAAAAACTTGATACTTTTTTGGTGAAGTTGTCTATACTTGAAACATTTTTTTTGAATTCATAAGTCAATAAGACAAAATAACACCCTCAAGTTTTGTAAGAAATTTTGTGAGTGATTTTTTCATGTTCCAAATTTTGACGCTTTCGTTGCATTCAAACATTTGTAATGAAAATACATAAAAATCGACAATAATGCATTTTTTTATGAAATGTGTGCAATTTTAGGAAGTCATTGTCATGTCAGATTTCAAAGTGAGAAAATAAAAAATAATCGCTCAATTCAAGAAAATATATTTTCTATTTTTTGTTTCTTTGTTCAAATAATTAGCATAATCATGACTCGAATTGCGATAGAAATTTTTTTTGAGCATTCTAAAAAATTATCCAGAAATTCGATGAATGTGTTTGTAATATCTTATGTTTATGAATTTTCAGTTTCTGAATGTTAGCTTTTATTATGATTTTTATAGCTGATGAAAAAACTTGATAAATTTTCGAAATTTTGGTGAAGTTTTCTATACTTCAAAAATTTCTTTTTTTAATTAATAAGTCGATAAGACCAAATAATATTCTCAAGTTTTGTAATAAATTTTGTCATTGATTTTTTCATGTTCCAAATTTTGCATTTTGCCAAAATGCATTTTTTTATGAAATGTGTGAAATTTCTAGAAGTCATTGTCATGTCAGATTTCAAAGTAACACAATCACAAATAATCGCTCAATTTAAGAAAAAATTTTTTCTATTTTTTGTTTCTTTGTTCAAATAATTAGCATAATTATCACTCATTGTGATAGTTGGAAATTTTTTCTAAGTATTCTACAAAAATATCTAGAAATTCGATGAATGTGTTTATAATATCTTATGTTCATGAATTTTCAGAGTTGATTAATTTTAACTTTCATTATGATTTTTAGAGCTAAAAAAAACTCGATGATTTTTCGAAATTTTGAATTTTTTGGTCAAGTTTTCTATGCTTCAGAAATTTTTTTTTTATGAACAAGTTGATAAGGCAAAATAATACTCTCAAGTTTTGTGAGAAATTTTGTCATTGATTTTTTCATGTTTCAAATTTTGACTCTTTCGATAAATTCAAACATTTGCAAAGAAAATACATCAAAATCGACAATAATGCATTTTTTTATGAAATATGTACAATTTCAGGAAGTCATTGTCATGTCAGATTTCAAAGTGACACAATCACAAATAATCGCTCAATTCAAGAAAAATTTTTTTCTATTTTTTGTTTCTTTGTTCAAATAATGAGCATAATCATGACTCAAATTGTGATAGAAATTTTTTTCTGAGCATTCTAAAAAAATATTCAGAAATTCGATGAGTGTGTTTGTGGTATCTCATGTTCATGAATTTTCAGAGTTTCTGAATTTGAACTTCAATTATAACTTTTAGAGCAAATAAAAAAACTCGGTAATTTTTTGAAATTTTGAATTTTTAGGTTAAGTTTTCTGTACTTAAATTTTTTTTAATTTATAAGTCGATAAGACCAAATGATACTTTCAAGTTTTGTTAGAAATTTTGTCATTGATTTTTTCATGTTCCAAATTTTGTATTTTGCAAAAACGCATTTTTTCATGAAATGCGTGCAATTTTAGGAAGTCATTGCAATGTCAGATTTCAAAGTGTCAAAATCACAAACTATCGCTCTATTAAAAAAAAAAATTTTTTCTATCTATAAATTTTTGCTGTTCAATGCCTTATTTTATTTGAAAGGTGGACAAGTAGTTAGCACGAGGTGTACCACACACTACGACACGAAAATTCGCAGCTACACGATTTTTGGGTTCACCTTGTACTCTGATAGCTACACCCCAAGAACAGTGATTCAAGGTCACAAAATACAACCAGGAGTTTGCTGGGCTTTCCAAGATTTCCCTGGGTTCTTGTTGATGAAAACACGTGTCCCGATTCACGTGACAGGCTTCACAATAGAGCACGCTCCGAAATCCATCTTGCCCAATAATGACATGAAAAGTGCTCCTCGATTGTTCAGCGTTTATGTGAGTTATTAACAAAAAATTTCCCGGCCATGAAAAAAACATTAAACACAATTTTTTGATAGGGATTGGAAGACGAATTTGACAAGTTCCCGGAGAAATTTGGAGAGTATGAATTTTCAGATTTGGATGAGGGTTTGCAGTACTTTGAAGTGCAGGTAAGTGTACACATAATTATTTCATTCGTTGTAATTAAATTTTTGCGATTAAATTTAAAATTTTCCTACAGGACAAAAAAATCACGGTTCCTTACAGTTTCGTTGAACTACGAATTGACAGTAATCATGGCCAACTAGAGTATACTTGTTTATACAGGTTCCGAATTCACGGAGAAACGGCCTAATAGATGTTCCATTTTTAATTTTCGTTCTAATCAAAAATCTTATCTCTACAGTTTTTTCACAGATCGTGTGCCTTGAAAGAAAATTTTTTTACCAGATGAAATGTCGCTCCCAGTAATTCACGGTTTGGGAGTTTGACTCTATTTTGTACAATTTTTCGTACGTTCCAACTTGCGAAATCACTCAGATTCTGTTTGCCAAATTTTTATTTTTATCAAGAATCCTGATTTTTACAAATTTTACACACATCGTGTGCCTTGGAACAAAAATTATTTTTCATCAAATATTTTTGTTTCTTTCAGTGATTTGATCTGATTTTATTTATGTAGTTTGAACTTGCCAAATTACTTACCTTTCGATAATGCACAACAAATGTTTGTACTTTCCTATTTTGTTACAGAATGCGATTTCGTATTGTACATTTCTGAACTATAGTACAAAGAACTAGTTTAAGGATTTTCTGCTTTGTTGTAGTAGTGATGTACGTTTTTGTATGCGAATTCAAAGGCTTTAGAAGCAAAGAACTAAGTTATTTTTTTATATTTTTCGTATTGTGATGCTGATTTTCGGGATTTCGTTCAATTATCATTTAATGATTATTTCATGAGGGGAAAAAAAACAGTTTTGTTTGAGGAAATTTGTGTCGAAACACAGAAAATGGCATCACAACACACGCAAAAGTGAGTCAAGTTAATGATTAGGAAAATTGAGAGATACTGTTTATAGACAGATATGATATGGTAGTTCGCGACGATATGTACATTGAGCATACCAAATTTGAACGTGTTAGTTTAGAAATGAGTGAGTGAAAATTACTTATAGATCCTGCTTGTACAGTAAAGCATTGATGGTTTAATAAACTTTTGATAATATACAATATGAGAGGTTTGGTTATTGCCTGAACCCTGGTGAAGTCAATTTGAAAATTATACAAAAAACAATAGTAAGCATATATGAGTTTTTTATCGAAATCAATAATGGAATAAACGATATTTTTTGAGAAAAGTTACGATTAAGGGTATTTTTCTGATTTGTTATCATCCAAACTTGTTTAAAACTCTAGGAAAGTATTTTTATATCTTTTAGGTATTATTTATTCCCTGTTAATTCTAATAAATTTTCTGTTTAAACAGCAGATTAAAATAAAAAATTTCAAATCAAAAAGATAAAATTTGAAAGTTTCAGAAATACAAAAAATATTGAAGTTTTTGGATTTTAAAAAATTTCATTCTTTAAGAGATTTTTAAAAATTTTAAGATCGTTGTAAATTACTGACATTTTTAATGTATTTTTGATTTAAAATTAAAGATGTAGAAACTGTATAAGGATTTTCCAAGTATTATAATTTTATAAATTCTTCAAGATGCCAAAATCCTCAACATTATTGTTTCTCTGGAGTTTTAAAATTATAGAAATCCATAAATTTGATCCAATTATTTCTGAATTTTCTAAAGTTCCCCAAGTTTTTATTTTGATATTTTGAATTGAAATTGAAAATAAAAAATTAAATAATTAAAATTCACGTTAGATTATCAATTGTCAAAAAAAAAAAAAAAAAAAAAAATTGAAAATTCATGAAAAAATCGAAATTCGATAAATTAAATTTGGAAGTTTTAAACTGTAAGAATTCGTAGTTTTTTGTGTTTTGAAAATTTCATCATTTCAAGTTCAAAGTTTTTATTCAGAAATGTAAATTAACATCGCAGTTCCAAATTAAAAAAAATTAAAATTGAAAATGGATTAATAAAATTCTTTTTTAAAAAATTTGAAGATTGTTGTAAATTACTGACATTTTTATTGTATTTTCAATTTGAAATTGAAAATATCTGAAAAGTTTAAAAGTTATTGAATTCGCAAAAACTTTTGGTTATGTTGAAATTTTCACGAGATTTTCTATTTCTTCGAAAAATTCAAGTTTCAAAAAATTAAAAACTATATAAGGATTTTCGAAGTATTATAATTTTCGAAATTGTTTAAGAATTCAAAAATTCTCAACATACTCGTTTCTCTGGTGTTTTAAAATTATAGAAATCCGTAAATTTGAAGTTTTGCAACTTCCTAAAATTCCATTCTTTCTAAATTTTTTAAAGTTCCCCAAAAGTTTTTATTTTGATGTTGTGAATTGAAATAAAAAATAAAAAATTGAATAATTAAAATTAACAGTTGATTATCAATATCCAATAAAAAATTTGAATTATGAAAAATTCTAAATTCGAGAAATCAAATTTGAAAGTTTCAGAAATGTAAAAAATGTTGAAGTTTTTGAATTTTCAAAATCTTCATTCTTTGAAATTTATTTGAAATTCGTTCATTTTTAAAAAAATTTGAGATCGTTGTAAATTACTGACTTTTTTATTGTATTTTAAATTTTAAATTAGAAATATCTGAAAAGTTCAAAAATGATTGAATTCGTAAAAATTTTCGGTTATGTTGAAATTTTCACGAGATTTTCTATTTTTTCGAAATTAAAGTTTTAAAAAATTAAAAACTATATAAGGATTTCCGAAGTATCATAATTTTCGAAATTCTTTAAGATGTCAAAAATTCTCAACATTTTCGTTTCTCTATTGGAGTTTTAAAATTATAGGAATCCATTATTTCTGAATTTTCTAAAGTTCCCCAAGTTTTTATTTTGATATTTTGAATTGAAATTTGACATAAAAATTTAAAAAATAAAAATTCACAGTTGATTATCAATTATCAATAAAAAAAAAAACTAAAAATTCATCAAAACTCGAAAAATCAAATTTGAAAGTCTTGAAACCCAAAAATTTGGAGTTTTTTGTTTTTCAAAAATTTCATCATGTCAAGAATTTTTGAAGTTTTTACTCTGAAATTTAAATTTACATGGCAGTTCCAAATTAAAAAAATTTATATTGAAAATGAATTAATAATTAGAAAATGAAGAAAATTATAAATTCATCACAAATTTTTAATTGAGAAAGAATTGAATTTGAAAGTTTCAAAAATTCAAAAATTTTCAAAGGTTTTAGATTTTCATAAATTTCATTATTTTAAAAAAATTTCAAAATCGTTGAAAATTACAGATATATTTAACTTATTTCAGATTGAAAATTGAAAATATCTGGAAACTTTAAAAATGTTCGAATTTGCGAAAATTTTTCAAACTTTTTGGATTGTTAAAAATTTAAACATTTTCTACTTTTTCATAATTAATCATTCCATTATTATTTATAATCCTCGTGATTCTTGATCTTTCGAAAAATATTGGATTTTTTTTTTTTTTTTTT
>JAPYZL010108141.1:398-30216 GCA_030522825.1 Platygaster orseoliae
GCTAGCACGTTTCGAGAAGGTTGGAGAGGGAAATGAGAAGATGAAAAAAACGATTGAATAAAGTATTTAATGCTCTGAGAAGGTAGGAGAAGATTTTGAACACTATCGAGAAGCATGGAGAAGGAAATGTTCTGCAAGTTAATCCGAGAACAATAGAATGGAGAAGGTTGGGGACATATTGGAGCTTCAGATTTCGACTCGGGAAGTACTGTACTTTTATACAATTATGATTCTCATTCCTGTGAATCCCAAGTTTGACAACTCGAAAATTTCCAACTGTTGTATCTAAATGCAAGTTATGTGAAATTTCCGTTTCCAATTGCCAATTGAATAATTTCAAATGGGAGCTTTGAAAATGGCGCACATTGAATTTCATAATTTGGACGTAATTTCGGTGAAGGGAAATTGAGATCAAGTATAGTAAATTTTACTATACACGGTCATGTGCTATTCAAAATATTCGTATTGTAGTCCTTGGGATGCATTATAGTAATATTTGTTTAAAAATCTAGAAATTATCATCACATCAGGTAATTTCCCATACTATCTAGTACATTCACCACAGTTATTTACTAAAATAAAAAATACGACATTTTTAGTATTTTTTCCTGTACAGGGTGATTCAACATGACCTGAGCACGCGAAAAATTTAGATTCCTTGTAAAATTCAAAGACAACATTTCCTTCACCACTTTTTGCAAAACTCAAAAATAAAAAAGTTGCTCAAGTTTGAAATTTAAACAATAAACGCGCTCGTACGAGAAGTGGGGATAAAAATCACGGACCAAATTTTATCCAAATTTTCTTCATATTTTTCCGAGTCGAAAATTCCTTTGCCACTTTTCACAAAACTCAAAATCAAAAAAGATGTTCAAGTTTAAAATCTAAGAAATCTGATTGCTCGAAACACTTGTAACAAGAATATCTTTTTTGATTTTCAGTCTTGTAAAAAGTGGCAAAGGACTTTTCGACTCAGAAAAATATGAAGATAATTTGGGTAGAGTTTCGTCTCTGGTTTTTATCACCATTTGTTGAAAAAGCGCATTTATTGTTTTAATTTCAAAGTTGAATAACTTTTTTATTTTGGAGTTTTGTAAAAAGTGGCAAAGGATATATTGTGTTAGAATTTTACAAGGAATCTAAATTTTTCGGGTGCTCAGGTAAAAATAAATAACTGTAATACAGAAGCGGATCCAGAAAATGATTTCGGAGGGGGTTTTCAGAATTTTCACCTTTTGATTTTTAAAAGAAAAAGAAAAGGTCATCAAACTCTCAAATTTTATATCTTAAATAAAGAAAAAAACAAAATGTCAGGAGGGATGCGCTCCTGCTTGTAATATATGAAAAATTAAAGTAACATTGCCCATTTTCTGGAAAATAGTAATTTTCCAATATTTATAGTAAAAATCACTGGCTTTTTTCTCTAAAGTGCCCGCGTTTCCGCAACAGCGATGAAAATGAAGTAAAAACGTTTGAGATGTATTAATATTCAATTTGTGGTGTACTACTGTAAATCATGAGCTGCTTGTGCATTTTGAAAAAATGCATTTTGACGAGTTTTCTCTCTTTCTTTTATTGTTGAGCGTGAGGATCCGTGCGAAAAGCTCAAAGTGCACGTGTGTGCCTTGCTAACCAAACACTCGCTGCTGCCGAAATATCGGGGAAATGTGTATGTTTTCCGCGGTATTTCAACTGGCGTTACACGCAATCAATTGGCCCGTCGAGTCATTTCAACGACTCTCGCTCGGCCATCTCGAGCCAGCCCCCCTTTTTGTTTGTCGCTCTCGTTTTACTACAAAATTTATTATTTGACCGGGCAAATCTTTGCATTTGGCGCGAGAGGAGGAGGAAATAAGGAGGTGGAAAGCGCGAGAGGGATGAGGCCACCGCCGCCGCCATCAGCAGCAGCAGCAGCAGCGACGCCACCGCCACCGAGCGATGGGCAACTACCGAGAAAGAGACGGCGCCTTTCGCAAATAAAAGCGCGCGAGGGAGAAACGAGTAATGGAGTATTTGAGTTGGCAATATTTGGCGTTACGCTTGCTGAGCTTACCGGGTTTCTTTGGCAATATTGTAACTCCTCTTATTCGTCCTTCTCTGCTATTATATACCTACCTACTGACCTCGTGCTATCTCGATCTCGCACGCTTTTCTGCTTTCACCCTTTTTTCTTCTTTCTTCTACTCGACATTACTTCATGATGCTCGTTTCGCGGAAAACTCTACCAAACATTTTATTCATCGAAATTTCAGGAATCTTAGCACTTGGAGAACTTTTTTAATTTCATCGACTTGAAGACATCATGCAGATGTTTCGAAGGTAATAAGAGGTAATCGGGCGAATCCGTTGAAATTGACAAGTGAGTATTAGTGAGCAAGCGTCGAGGTTAAAAAAGCGACAAAAGTTGAAGGGTCGTTGCGGGCAGAAAACGTCGAAAGCTTTGCCGGCGTTAAAAACGAGAAGAATGGAGCGGCAAATAATAGACGCGCGGTTGACATTGCCCGAGCATATTTGAGTTGCTCCACTCTGTTGGCCAAATATTTATTCGTTAGCTCGATGATAATACGCACTTGTTAGCTATTTATTAATGAAACATCCATCATCTTGGAATAATCAATCGAAAATTGGATAATAAAGTTGCCGGTCATTAAATTCAATGATGACATGATAATACGAAGCGTGTCAAGTCGCCGCCCCGCGGGGCCAATAAAAATATTTCATTACGGATAACAACCTCACGTTTGCGTAAATCCGGTCTCAAATCCGTTCTCGCTCATCAACTGGATTTATCATTACTATTATTATTCGAGCTAGTATTTATCTCGATTTGTATATTGCATGCTTCTTTTGCGTATTTTGACAAGTATCTAATTGAATCGTCTTTACCTTTTATCATCTAAATTTTCATTATATCAGTAGCTGATAAAAATATAGATTTTCACCAACTCTAATTATTTTTTTTTCTTTTACTTTCGCTCGCTGATTGGCGATCATCAATGATGTAGCGTGTTTATCGAGTCCCCTTGATTCGCTGTAGAAATTGTAACGTAACTTGCTTTTACTTGTATTTTGAGAGCGTGTAAATTAAATGTGTAAAATGGTGATTGCCTACAAGAAGATCTAGGAGCAGCAGAGAGCGTTTCATCTCTGGGAATCTGTGTAATGCGTGTACGTGTGAATTGAGCCATGCAGCACTCGGCGGCGGCGGCGGCGGGTTGCAAAGCGAGTTAACTTTGAATTTCGACGACGACGGCGTATGCGTGTGTGTTTCTCTTTGCCTCTGTGAAATAGCTCGAAATCCCAGCAAGCAATCCAACGTCTCGTCGATCATGTCAAGCTTGTTGTAATTGACATAAAAGCCAACTCATACAGATTAAGCTGGTGTTTGTAGTATTAGCAGATATTATCATTTTCATTCATTAATTGAGTAGCAGCGATTCATTGAGAGAAGCTGCTCGGAAATTACACATCAACCATCATCTCTGGAGAGGAAATGTCGAGCAAGTACGCCGGGAGCTGCTGGGTCAGCAGTGTGTACATGGCGCACACCCGCAATGTGTTACCTCCCGCGTTGACTCTTGAATGTTTGATTATTCTTGAATCACTCCCTTACGAGAAATGGTTGTTAATCGTAGATTAAATATTTTGCCCAGCACACCGATAATTCTGACTCTAGCTTGCTTGTTGCTTGCTCTCTGCCACCCCCCCTCTGCCAGCCCCGCAAGCAAAGCAGCCGAGCTTGCGCGCACTCTCTTGCTTCACTCCTTCCTTCTCCGTCACAATCTTTCGCCTGCTCTGTTTATTTGCGCTTGCTCTTGGAACGGATCGTTATGGCAGCACCCAAAACCCACTCCTCCAGTTCCTGCTCTCCTCCTCTTTTCACGAGATCCTCGAGCTACGAAAATTCGCCCCTCCCAACACTCGTCCTTGATTACTGCCGCCATTCCTTCGACATGTTTTTCCATTAACTACACATCATCCATCCAGCTCGAAAGACATATTATTTACAATTTTCAGAAAACGCGCTCAGGCGTTGCCTCAAGAATTATTCATTGGAGAATAATTCCCAAGTTTCGACTTGTCTCACCAATTTCGCTTAACTTGTACAAGCTCTTCTTGGAATAATTGAACGAGCTAATGGCTAATAGCAGCAGCGAGGGGTAGTCGCGTTTGCTCAGTTTTCAAACGACACGAGTGTCGAGAGCTCCTCTTGATCGCTAAAGAAAGTTGATTGTCCAATGCCGTCGTTTTTACTTTCGACCCAATCACCGTATACACATTAGCGTGTTTGATAAGGCATTACACGTCGCGTGTTTTATTCAGAGCCTCCAATCGATTCGCGTTTATAATACGAGTAGCGATTGACGCCACGCCAGAAACTCAATTGTTTCTCAAAAAATAGCAATGCCACCAACTTACTATTTTCCTCGCTCCCATTTACATATGTACTATAGCATGGAATAAGAGAGTATTATACGTTAGAAGATTCCATTTATGTGGTTTTCGTTGCTTATCTTATCGTGATTCGACGCAGCCTGCGTTATCAAAGCAACTTATTTATGGCGTGGAGCGTACCAAGTCGAAGGATAGAAAGATACAGCGCGAGAATTGCATTCAACGATCGTGACGTAACCTATATACGTTGAGTTGAGAAAAAAACAAGTCGAGTGACAAAGCATGAAAAATTCGTCTCGTCGAAAAACGACGCTTCGTATTCGTTTTGTAATTTTACAGGCTGATAAAAAATGCGTGTATGAATACCTGTTTTTCATCAGCCATTTTAATCAGGTCGAAATGCTTGTGAAAACGACTCTCTGCTGGCTCGTAATAGATTCCAGTGTATTTGCACAATTATATCGAGACGATTTTAATGGGCGGCAAGTGTTGGAAAGGCGATAAAAAAACGACTCGAACCTGACGAAATGAGTCAGTGGAGAATGGTAATGAGTGGAGTGAGTAAAAATGTGCATCAAAAAAGGTTCAATTTAAAGTAAAATAGTTTACATTGAAGATTAACCACTTGTAAAATTTTAAAATTTGATTACAGATAATAAAAGTACAATTTAATGATATGCGTCACATGAATACATGCGCAATAAACATGTACATGTGCTGCTTATATATGCATAATAGGTTCAAAATATGCAAAGTATAAGCATACAATATGCAAATGCATATAAATACTCGCTCTAGTGATGAGCAGCAGGGACGTATACGAAGGGATTCGAGTTGCTCCAAAACGTCTTGAACCAACAAATTCAATTCATTATTAAATAAATTGTTTTCGATACGCGTGTTTTAATTTGCATAATTCTAATAATTAACGAGAAATAATGTAAACTTTTCGTTGAGAGTGATATTACGTGTACTGGCAATCACCTCGGTATTTGAAGAAATGACGCTAAAAAGTATTTCGCAAGGTCCGAGATGGAAACGTTGGTCAAACAAAAGCCCTCACGGTTTCCGTCGAGTCGAAAATTTGTCTCGTTAGCGAAATCATATCCACTCGGTTGCGTCCTCGAAAGTTAGCACAATTAATTAGCCAAATCGTTACGTCGACTTGCCAGCAACGAACCAAACTTTTTTCTCGCTCAATTGAATTAAAAAACGTCGGCCTTTTAATTTGCGAAAAACGACACTTGGTTCCGGATATCGATTACGACTAATTACCAACTTGTCTAATCAAGTTACTTGCGTTGAATCTCTTAAATTTCGTCCCCGATTCAACTTGCAATTACGCGCCTCAAGAACGACTTGGACGATTTCATTAATCCAAGACCAACATTCAATTCATTGCCACGAGAAAACATTTCATTCTTTTCCTTCGTTAGACCGTTTAACTCTTTTTTTTTTACGATGAATTTTCATTTTTTTTGTTTTTATATTGAAATTTCTTCGCGGGGATTTGATATTTGAAGAAAACGATATCGTTATTTTAAAGGATAATTTCTCAAAAATTACGTTTTAGCTTGACAGCGTACTCTTTTTAGTGCATTAATAATCATGAGATACGTGAAGAGAATTATTGAGTGAAATCAACATTCTTCTTGGAACCATGAGATATCCTGCTTTTTACGTGATAACGATTGTGATTTTTGTTCTGTCTTTCGTGGGATTTTTTTCTTCGTAATGCTATAGTAAGATTGGTAATTTACAGGGCCTTAAGGTCCTTATCTGGTGTGAATGTGTCTTATCTTTCGGAGCCGAGAAAATGAGCAAATATGGGTATCTCGGCGAGCATAGCCAAGCGTTATTTTCAGGTGAAAATTTCACATGATCATTGCCAACAGAGTTGTTGGAAAACGAAAAAACTTTTCCATTTTTGGAATGAATTGAAAGGAAAAAGATGTAATTTCAATTATTGTATACTTGATTCTCGCACTTTTTTTTCGATCGATTGTTCTAGTAAGAAAAAAAGTATACGTGTTGTATGGATATTGAATTTATTCGAATAGTTTCGACTGTAAAATAACAATAATTAGGTACCTTTAATTTGCATGGAGAAAAACAAGTTCCGACGAGAGTGTTTATGATAATTGAATCATTTCTGAGCAAAGTTTTTAAAAATACGTCTCAAATATATTGCATGGTTGAACTTTCGAGAATGCCCTTTTTCAGTGCGTTTGGCATTTTTGACAAGCCTCGTCAAACTGAAAGCCCTAGTGATTTTGATTCTTATAAAAACCTTACAACACTTTTTTACCTTAGAAAAACTTTAAAGAAACTGTTTTCTTGATAGAATTGATATATTTGATAGAAATTCTTAAATAAATTATTTTTAATAACTTTTGGTTCATGAGAAATTAAAGTAAATTTATATGAAAAAACAATTTTTTCAAGAATTAACAACTTTTTCTAGAACCGTCTCTCTTTTTTAGAAGAAAAGTTTTGCCGTAAGAATTTCATAAGGTCAACTCAATAAAAAACGAAATTTTAAAAAAGAAATTTCCGATTCTTATAAAAATGTTGCCTTTTTTCGCAAGTATCAAAATGACCAAGGAGGAGCAACAAAGTACGAGTTGCTGGTTTTAGTAGTATCATGTGCAATAATCGAAGGTGGTAGTGCAGCTCCTTCTCTCTAAATTCCTTCGAGTGACATTTTCACTCGAATAGAGTGAGAATCCTGCAAATCAAAGTCGAGTGAAAATTTCACTCTATTTGAGTGAAATTTCAATCGTTTTAGAGTGAGAATTTACTCGAAAATATGGAGTGGCTAATTCACTGGATTTTTTCGAGTGAAATTTTCACTCGAGTTTGATTTGCAGGATTCTCACTCTATTCGAGGGAAATTTCGCTCAAAGGAATTTAGAGAGTTTGATTTTTTCCTTTGGCCTTTATTGTGCTTTGAAAGAGTATCATAATTTGAAGTAGGAGTAAATTGTCGAATGCGTCGTGTGTGCACATGGCATAAGTAGGGAGAGGATATTTTTGAAACGTTTTCATGTGTCAACAGTTACACTGTATATAGTAATAAGCAGAGCGCGCGTTGATCAATTTTTTCGCAATTGCCGGGCCGGCTGATGGAGTAACTCGCTCGTTTGAGGAACGCGTGAAAAGGCACGTAATAATAACGAATTACGATCGATGCCTCTCACTGGTAATGAATTTTTTACGACCCTGCGAATGAATCCTCGAGCCGCCGTGTCGAATTGACGAGTCGAAAGCATGCACTCTCGGGGCGAGTACGAGAAATGATAATTTTCCATCGATTACGTTGGCATTCCGGGGATTTTTATCATTCTCGCTTCATCATTTTCCATTTGAGCCGGCACGAAAGCAGTTTAAAAACTGGGCGTTTTCAAGATGCTATGTTAAAGTTTTGACGGGAGATGGGTATATCGAATAGCTGCCCGCGGGGCGCGAGCAAAGTGCGCATATGGCCGATAATGAGAAGGTAAATCGGGCGTCATTGCACGAACGCACTTTACGTGTTGTTTGTTGTTATTCCGTGACTAGTCTCGTCACGTAACTTGATTTAACCTGGTTAAAACATATGCCACGTCGCTGCTGCCTGCGGGACCTTTTCGCTTTCACGCTTCGTTTCCAAATCTTAAAGTTGAAAAATTTGGCGACTATTGGGAAACTGGCGCCATTTTCCTGCTGATGAAGTTTGCATGAGAATTTGGTTACGAGTAATAATCGATGATGCAGGCAAGCAAGCAGGCAGGTAAAATTCGAGGCGTATCGAACCTGCGACGACGTTCTCGTTATGTACATTATTATAGGAGGGTTTCGTGCGCGCACGTGAAATCCTGTACCGGACCCGCCGAGCGGTCCCGCACGCAACTTGTACTACCACGAGCTACGAGGGTGCGCGCTTGCATATTTTATGAGCAAACAGACTTCTCGCCCGGTTGCGCGGCGGCTCGTCCTGAGGCCGCTCTTTCGCGTCACTCTCGGGTCCTGCCTGCTGCTTCAAGCTTCAACTCTCGGACTTTACCCTCGCCCAATCAATTTTTCAACGTCCCATTACAAAGACGCCGCGCGCTCATCTTCCTTCCTCGTCATCATATAACTCTGGCGTGTCACTTTTCAAACCCATTTTCACCCGAAATCGAAGCGAACTTTCATTCGTCAAACTCGAAAAAAGACTGAGAAATTCTCCTCGTGCCGCCGCTGCTTACAATATAGTAAAAGTAGAGTATTATTGAAGACTTAATTTCAATGAGATTATAGGAGGCGGAAGCAGCGTGCGAGAATCGAAATCACGGGGCACCGTGGACAATGGGCTATCGTTTTGCCGGCTCTCGAGCCGTGACAATGCGCGAGCGCGATCGGTCACGTGCCGCCGGGCGGTTAATATCGGGCGCAACAAAGGAACCGTCCGTGTTTTACAAACAGCTACGCGCCACGTGTACGCGCGCCTTGTCAAAACATGCCCGAGGATGCAGCAGCAGCAGCAGCAGCCACCTCGTGGTCCAAAAACGCTATTTCCATCACTGCATCTCGTGCGACCGTACTTTTGTCATTCCTATCAACTTCTCCTATACTTTCTCCGCCATAACGATCATTATACCATGGCTTTTTTCAAAAGCATTCCTCGCGGTAATATCCATACTATTTTATATGGTATAGCGAGGAGAGGCATCCCCAACAAACGAAAAGTGGCACATTTCCCGCGGCTGTAATGCCATAATGCTCGGGGTTATCGCCTTTTTTTTTCTCTGAAAACATTTCCTTTCAAGTTGCCGCCCAAGGCGGCCGCTACTTGTATAAGTCGGTAGGTATAAAGTTGCGCCGGGCCCCGACTTGACCTTAAGATTGAGGAGCGGCCCACCTAAAAACCAAAAAACTCTTTTCCGGAAACCCTATCTCGCGATTGACGCACATTCCAAGACTTTTCTCGCACTTGCTGCGCGAATCACTTTTCAATCGAGACCGAACTCAAGTCGACTCGATTTTCGTGGCTTATTTATATCATTATCATTGTTATTATTGAACATGTGAAATGGGATTATTCGACGATAAATAACGTCAACTGGACAGCAACAGGGCGTGGAGGAGAGTCAACAGCAAAAAATATTGATACTCGCCACCCATGTTTTGACCAAACTATCGGCAAACGCATCCAGGCAAACATCCGTGTACGCTACTGAAAGAAACGCACACATTTTTATTCCAAGCAAACTCAACATTTCACTCTCTCTGGTCAAAACAACAAACTTTACCATTCACCATTCAATCGTCCTCATTGATGAAAAAACCTTGCACTTTTTTCCAGATATATTGCAACAAGTACAATGACATTGCAGGTTTTACAATAGGATTTTGGTAATTTTAAAATTTACACATGCAAATCGTATAATACAAATTCAAATTTTAACTTTACTATTACAAAGAATCTAAAATCTGTGTTTAGTGAAACATATAATGCAATGTTTTCAATTTTATAACTTGTTTTCGAATTTGTAAAATATGATATTTCATGTTCAAAGAGAAAATATTGTGCGTGTAAAAACATGCATGGCGAAAATTCATTTTATAGAGTAAAATATACCATACATTTTCGAGTTTTACCTACATTGTTTCTTTTTTTTTTCATTAAGCTTACGAATTATTATACTCACTGATAGCTTTTTATATACTATAAGAATATTTGCAAGACTGTTTTTGCATTTCTTGAAACAAAAGTTAGTAAGGATTACAATGTGATACTGTAAAAAGTGGGAGATGTGTAGTGAAAAATGAAATACAATATGAAAAGGAAATTTTACAACAAAAATATTTATCGCTACAATATAATTTGACAATATTTATACAATATGGTTTAGCAAAAATTACTATATTATCTAGCAAAAAGTACAATATCTCTGAGTGATTCTTGTTTACTGTACAGCATTGTAATAATTACAATTTTTTTTTCTCTGTGCTTGATTAATCCCCTTCCAATCACACCTATCAACTATTTTTCCTAATAATTATTGAGACTACGTGAAATTCGGTTAGTCTCATCCAGCAATGTGACCAACATTTGTATCATATTTTTCAGTCCATTTCCAAAATTCCCAAAAAGTGTTCGAAAAACGATCGAAATTTATGGACATGCAAGAACCAGGCACTTTTTAAAATTTGCTTAAATCTCGCGACAGTTATCGAGTGTTATGCAATTTTCCTAACATCAATTTTATTCAACTTTATTGTTAATGGTTGTCGAAATTCAAGTAACGCTAATGGATTCTTCGGTTTTTCCGATTTGCGGAATCTATGCCAAGGATTACTGACATTTCTTCATTTACCAAGAGCCTGAAACATTCCGGGAATTGTCTGCATTTATGAAGAAAGAAAACTCTTCTCAAAACCTATAAGTTTTCAGTGACACTCTGATTTTCATAGTTATTTTCCATTCATCAGTTTTATCCAGTAAAAGTTGGAGGATTTTTTGCAAATGCGGCAAAAAAAGAGTGCTGATTGAAATATGTTATTCTTGTTTGTGAATGATGATTCACTGAAATTTCAGGAAATGTATCATTTTGCTCTCAAAATGTATGGGATTTTCAAAATTTCCTTCAATAACAAATTGAATGGCCAAAGCATCAACTGCTATTATCTTTCAATTTGCGAAATTTCTCGAAAAACAAAATTATCTATTTTTGGAAATGTCGTAAAAACAACTACTTTTTTTTGTATGAAAAACTTTCAAAATTTTTCTAAAAATCTCTCAGCTATTATTCGTAATTTCGAAAAATTCTCAAATATATTTATATTAGCCAGAATATTTGAATCGCTATAGAAAGTCTCGATTTTACAGAAATTCAACTCAAGTGACGATACAACTGCTGAGAAATTTAAGAATACGTGGAATCAACCGGTCAGTGCGTTACTTGAATATGAAAAAATCATTCAGCTTGATTGATTGAATAGCTTGTAAATGCATTGAGAAAAAAATGTTGTACTTTTTGCCAAAAAATATAGTAATTTTTGCAACACTCTTTTGTAAATATTGTCAAATGATATTGCAGTAGTAAATATATTTTGTTGTACAAATTCCTTTACATCATATGTCGTTTTTTACTATGCATCTCGTATTTTTTACGATATCATATTGTAATCCCTACTAATTTAGATTATTAATAAGCTGTATGACAATATAAGATACAATATAAGAAAAATTCAAAAATATATGGTAAATTTTACTATACACAATGGATTTTTGCCATGCATTTTTTTACACGTACAATTATTATTTTTTTTTTTTTTGTACATGGAATATCATATTTTACAAGCTGAAAAACAAGTTATGGAATTCGTAATATTATATTACATGTTTCGCTTTAGACAACTATTAGATTCTTTCTAATAGTAAAGTAAAAATTACAATTCGTATAGTACGACTTGCATGTGTAAATTTTAAAGTTTCCAAAATCCTATAGTAAAAACTGTCATGTATATTTTGATTTTTACAGTATGACGATGTCACTATATTTAAATAAGGAATTTTTATATATTTTAATTAGATAATTATTAAATGTTATAAATTTCAATACTATACGACTTTACAATATTGTAATGAGTGAAATAGTTGTTGCAAGTTTTCCACTATTATTGTAAAAAGTATAAAATTATTGTACTTTTTGCAATATACCTGGCGGAAAGTGAAAAATTTTTTTCTCAGTGTGTATGTACAAGCCGCGGCAGTCATTGCTTTCGAAAGTGAAAAAAGAACAGTGGCGTAGCTACCACGGGTCCAACAGGTTAGCTTCACCCGGGCCCCGCAACTCAGGGGGCCCCCAAAAGAATACTTGTTCTACAGTTTTACTTTTTTTTTTGGTAATCAGATTCAAAAAAGTTTCAAACTTTTTTTTTCGACATCAAATTTGGAAGTTTGACGACCTTTTTTTTAGACATCAAATTTGAAAGTTTAACGACCTTTTTTTTCCGAGGGCCCCTTCCAATTGGTCAAACCAGGGCCCCCTAATAAATCGCAGCTACGCCACTGAAAAAGAATAATCGTATCACGAGGAAGATAAAAGTATGGATCGACGTAGTTTTTGAGGATAAAAAAGTAAGAAATATTTGAAGAAGAAATAAGTGGGGGGAGAATAAAGGGGCCTCACAACGATCATGACACTGAGGCCGGCGTGAAAAGTGAAAAATGGTGGATGGCAGTGGTGCTACTTGTGAAATGGTGAAATGGTGAAATGGTGAAATAGAATGCGCGAGCAAGTCGCAAGTGCCAAGTTGCATTTTGCTCACGAGCGCGGTAATCGGGCGCAAATCAACTCACGCACGCGCCTGTGTGTCTTTGCCAAGTCAACCGCATATTCGCATATGTGACTGGAAGGTCGAGTGACGCCAATTCCCGTCCCGGCTGCGCAAATATTGATCGCCGACTGTGTCGTCGTCGCGTTCGAAAAATTCCACCAAACGGCTATGAAATATCGTCGTCGTCGACGACGCGCGCTTTTTTTCCTTTTTTTTTTCTTATCATCGTCCGAGAGCTCTATGCAATATTACTATACTCGGTGTCTTACACACAATTTCTTATTATACGTTGCGCGGGACAATCATTTTTCATCAATCATCCAATGAGTCGGAAAATACGACAAGCGTTTTTTTTCTTCATTTTAGTATGTAATTACATGTTTTTCTTTCCAAAATACCGTCAAAACACTCCAATTTGAGATGAAACCTCAGTTTTATTCTTATTTCGAGAATAATTGAAGAAGGAGAAATTATTTCTGCGTATCGTTAATTGGTTCATCTCACGAATGATGCGCATCTTTGTAATTCGGAATCTCAACATTTTCAAATCATACATAATAAGATATACTAAAATCTTACACCTATAAAATATATTTCACGTTTCTTCAACAGTTTTCACTGCAAAATTCAAGATTTTTATTGCAATCAGGATTAAACATGAGAATTAATTCAACTTTGTACAAAAAATGTATGCAACTTGTTGGAAAAACGAGATAAGAATAAGAGTTTCATACATTTCCAACTCATGCCTGAAAATGATCATTTCTTGAAATCGCGATTTCAACTCACATCCAATTCGATGAATGAAATGGCGAAAAAGAAGCCAACAATTCAACTATGACCACTATGATTGATGAAATCGCAATTGACGCGTACGAATCAACGGACAGATATTTTCCTATTGGGACGAAATTGGAAAAGTCGGCGACTTTGAATGGCTAAAAATAAATAGTTGTAATTAGCTGCTGCTGGCTTTTCGAGATTGGTTGATAGAGTGCAAGTTGATTTAAAACATTGACGAAAATGACACTCTTGGCATGGCTTTCTCTTTCTCTCTTTTTCAGCGACAGGTTGTTTGGTGTATCAAATATTTGCTCTCGCTACGAATGTCTACACGAAGAACGCGATTATTCACGGATTAAGCCTTCCTCCTTTCAAGACGCTTCATGTTGTTGACTATTGCGCCGCGCGCACATTATAGTAATAGTTAGTACTACATTACTACGGATTTTGTTTCGTTTTTCCTATCACACCTCCAATAATGAGCTTTTATTGTAGACAACGAAACAAAAAAGAGTTAAAAAATTATTCTTGTAACGTGGATTGATTTATGCGTGAAACGTGTTGTCGAGTTGGCGAGTTGTGACAAGTTGAATTCGTGTCAAGCGAAAAATTGCGCGTCGGAGCTGAAGAAGAGGAAAAATAAAGAAAGGAGGAGGCGCGGCGCAAGGTAAAATTGTAGATCGCGAGCGCTAACCAGCCCAGCGCGATGTGTTTGCAGTAAAAATTAAGGGACCATTGGTGCCTCGCGCAAGAGACATCTCGACCTCTTGCAGCGCGCGTTAAATGCTCGTAATGAGTGATTATTTCAGTTAGAACGCTTAGCACGTGGCGCGCCACCAAGGTTGTTTTTGTAATAGTATTTTATAGTAATATTGAAAAGCTTCACAAGTCTGTGCATTTTTTTCGATTATCATTTCAAGAATATCAATAAAAAGGAAAGCGTGTATATAAGTGGAAAAGTTGAAAGAAAATTTGGTTACCTTGGGCGAGCAATTAATCGTTGAAAAAGCTCTCGCGAAAATGCTCCCCGCGCCTTTGAAACGGTCGGAGCGTGATTGTCGGCGAGAAAAAAAAAGAGCTCTGATTCGACAAACTGTATAAATATTTTCCCGGAAATCTAAATACACATAGGAGCGAGGCGGGAATGGAATCGCGCGAGTCGGGCAATAATAAAGTTTGTAGATATTGCACACTACTGTAAAGAAAGAATCAAGTTAGTTGGCACAATCAATTATACTTGCGAAGGCAAATACTTGAGCGAGTCAGATACATATTGATTGTGGAGCGAGGTTATTGATTTCGAGCAAATAATTATTCTTCGGAGATAAACAAGTATTAACTTTATCGATCCGGTAAAATAGAGGAGCGCGAGCCAACAGGCAGACAGGCAGCAGGCAGCCGGAGAAAAGAGGCTCGAGCTGAGACAAGCAGCAGTGGCAGTGAATCTTCCTATGTACCAAACGTCTCTAATTGGATCGATCCTTCATTCGATTATTATTTTATCACGTACTTACCATGCACTTTGATCGAAATCATCAGGTATACTACTTATAGCTCTAAACAAAATCAACATTAGTATACAGTCAAATACGAAATTGTGCGTAATTAAATGGACTTTATTCATCAACCTTTGACGCGACATTCCCTTGTTGTTTTGGCTAATGGAATGCACAAGGAGTAATGAAAAAAAAGAAAAGTGGGGAGTGATTGGAGAGGAAAAGGTACCCAATAATGTAGGTACATAACGCTGGAAATGGGTGTGGAAAACGAGTGACTTTGGCGAGTGGTAATCTTGAGATATTTACTTTTCTACCGTAGTAGATCTCGTGATATACCCGAGGTATTTACGGACACGAGCGCGATAATTTGATTTCAGCAAACGCCCGCAAAACGCTTTGTATTAGCCCTGCACATATAGACTCGTTCGACACAAGTTTGACGACAAAATATTTGTCGCTCAAACAGCCTGGGTCCTGAAAGTCAGCTTCCACACGTATAAACTATGTCGTCGTTACACTTGCTGCTGCTGCATCCCATCGTCCTCCAGCATCTCAATCAATTGTGTACCATATCATTGGCAAAGAACATCAAAACGCATCTTCTTGTAATACATCTTTCATGCGACTTTTTCCCACACGATGATGAGAATCGAGCGCTGAGATTTGGGATAATAATCGTCGGTGGGAATGAAATGTCCAAGTAGCCGAATAATAATTGGCGCGCGTAGTCGGTATTATTGTACATTGTAGTGGGTTGGGGGAGCGCCGGCGTCTCAGGGACGTCGGCGCCTCGGGGAATTGGTTGGCCTGGCTCGAGTGAAGCAGCCCTAGCAGTAGTAGTGCCATCGAAAGGTAGTTTACATCGGCAAGTAGCGTCGCGATTAATTCTTCCCTCTCCTCCTCCCTTCATGTAATTGCTTTTTAAGTGTTGCCGGCGCGTGTGGGAAAACGCGCGCCAGTATCATCGCACTCGTACAAATTACGTTTCCCAAAGAGAGTTGCTTGAGCCACGTATCCCACATTCTATAATAATTATCTAAACTCGCACTAAAACATTGTAATTGTTACAATACTGTACAGTAAACGAGAATCACTCGGGCATATTATTGTACTGTTTGCAACATTGTAAATATCGTCAAATTATATTATAGCAATGAACATATATCGTTGTAAAAATTCCCTTACATTTTTTTATAATATCACATTGTTGTAACCCTTACTAATTTACATTTCGAGAAATGCTATACAGTTTTGAAACAAAATTTCGAAAATGCAAATAGTATAATTTGTGTAATGTATGTGAGTTTCTCGCATATAAAATGGAAAAAATGAGCATACTTATAGAGTAATAGCTGAATGACAAAATGAGATACAATATTGGAGAAATTAAAAAATGGATGGTAAATTTTACTCGAAGCAATGTATTTTTGCCATGCATATTTTTACATGTACAATATTTTCTCTTTGTACATGAATATCATATTTTGCAAGCTGAAAATACAAGTCATCAAAGTTTACACAGGGTGTGTCCCAAAGTCCGCGATAAAAAAAAAATCCTCAATTCCTTTTTCAATTTCGAGTCGAAAAGTCCTTTACCACTTTTTGCAAAACTCAAAAACGAACAAGTTATTCAAGTTTGAAATTTAAAAAATAAAAGCCCTCTATCGACAAGTGGGGATAAAAAGGACGGGCCAAACTTTATCCAAATTTTTTTCATATTTTTCCGAGTCGAAAAGTCCTTTGCCACTTTTTATAAAACTCAAAATGAAAAAAGATATTCGAGTTTGAAATCTGAGAAATCTGATTGGTCGAAACTTGCAACACGAATATCTTTTTTCATTTTGAGTTTTGTGAAAAGTGGCAAAGGACTTTTCGACTCAGAAAAATATGAAGAAAATTTGGATAGAGTTTGTTCCGCGGTTTTTATCCCCACTTGTCGAAAAAGCGGATTCATTGTTGAAATTTCAAACTCGAATAACTTGTTTGAACTTTTTGAGTTTTGCAAAAAGTGGCAAAGGACTTTTTGACTCGAAATCGAAAAAGGAATTGAGAACTTTTTTTTTATCGCGGACTTTGGGACACCCTGTATATTATATTACATGTTTCACTATAAACATGTATAAGATTCTTTGCTATAGTAAAGTAAAAACTCCAATTCGTTCAGTACGATTGGCATGTGTAAATTTGAAAATTTCCAAAATCCTATAGTAAAAACTGTCACACACACTGTAATTTATGGAATGTGACGATATTACTATACACAATTATTGTACTTTCTGCAATATATCTGGTGAAAAGTGCAAGACTATTTTCTCGGTAAGCCTCTTCAATCGATCGAATATCAGAGCCATTTTGTATGTAATAAGAATAACTTGATCGAGTCAGGAGCTGCGTGAAAAATGTAGAAGCCGAGGCGAAAATGACTACGAGCGCCGGCCAACTGTCAGCCAAAATGATGCAGAGTGCGGGGGGGGGGGGCTGAACAATGCGGCGAGGACTTTATTTGGATAAGCGTCCAATAAACGAGTAATCTCGAGGAAGGTCGCCGTTTCCCATCACTCGTGCTCTCGCTTTTTCCGCCGGGCGATGAGGGTTATTCAAGTATGCCGCGCGTAGTATATACAATAGCCTATATAATATACAATATACATACCTCCCCTACTTACTAGACGCGCTGAGAAAAAAATCTTGTACTTTTCGCCAGATATATTGCACAAATTACAATAATGTTTTACTTATTACCAGAGATGAGATATTTATGTTTTTAAAACTGCTGAAATATGTATAGATTTATAGTGAGATTTGCATGTGTAAATTTTAAAATTTTCAAAATCGTCGCAGTGAAAACTATTATACATATTTTAATTCATACAATCTAAAGATTTTACTAGACAATATTGTAATAAGTAAAATAATTATCACAAGTTTTGCAATAATCTTGAAAAAACTGCAAAATATCTGGCAAAGGGTGCAATATTTTTTTCTCAGTCAAGTTTTTACTTTGACTCGAGTTTTATAAGCCGGAAGGGATGAATTTTTTTGAAAAAAAAGGCAGTAGTTTGCCAAGGGATCCGAGAGAAGAGAAATTTTTTTTCATGCCGAAAAAGTGTCGGTAGTAAAGACTATATGAATATTACAATAGGACGCGAGCGTGAAACACTTACATCGAAGCGGAGAGGAGAGAGATTTGCTTAGGTACCTCGAGAAAATGAAATTTTCGTAAATGGATTAAAGGCTAGTTACCTGACAAACTCGTTGTTAATTAGAATGTAATCCTTGCCTCTGCCTCAAGCTGATACTACACCTCTGCAATGGAATCCGAGAAACCCAAGGGCGATCATGTGACGATGTACACTTAATCACCCAGTACAATTAATCATTAATCCTCCTCGCGCGCACTACTCGATATATATTCTTCCTCGACAGTTTCCTACTCCTCTTATATATTTATTGTTTTTCGTGCTGTCCATCTTCTTCTCTTCGCTAAAATCAAATTATTCAATTTCCTCTAATTGAGGTACACCTTTGAAACATACCATTTTCCAGTTTGAAAAAAAAGTGTCATGTCACGAAAAATGACTATTGACTTAAATTGCGAAAAAGTGGATTTTCCTAAATAGTTGAAATTATTTTTATTGCTTTTTCGTGTTTCGATTTAATGATGAAATATAGCAGTGTCCAAGGTAAAATTGCTTGCAGCGTGGAACATTTTCTCACTCCCTGAAAGTCATAAACGAAAAAGCTTCAAGTGAAAGACTTGGCGAAGAAGAAGAAAGAAAGAAAAAAAAAATGAAAAAAAGACGGACGAAAGGAACGCTCCTCCTGGGCATTTGAATAATTGAGGAGAACGTCACGGAACGGTTTCGTGCCCGGAGAAAAACTTTTCATCCCCGAGAGGAAAATTCGAATCGATCGGCAAGCATAAATCGCCGACTCTTTTCCCAACCCATTTCCTCAAATTTCCATACTCATTCACGGCGCAAGCTATTTCCAACCCCTTTTGCCAAAATCCAAAGACCATTTTTCCTTTGCCATTTTTTTCCCGAGATTTTCAAAAAGATTTTTCGAAAGAAACTTGACAACTTTTCGAAAAACGCGCGCGACATTACATCCCAATACAATAGTTCTTGTTTGAGATTGAAAAAAAAAGCTTTGCATTTTAGAAAACTGGGTGCGAATTCATTAGAAAACCATGCAATTTTATAGTTACTTGTAAATGCGAAAAGTACTCAAGATCCACAAAATACTGAAAACTGACGTAGACTTAACTTTCGGAAAAATCCATAAAACTTTTAATCTCAGAGCATCGAGTTACAAAAAGCTAGATTATGAGTCCTATGAAAAAATCATGAAATTCTCCAAATAATAGAAATTGAAAATAATTTTTCTTACTAAAAATCTATTACACTTGGAAACCTAGAACATGAAATTCCATAAAGCTGTATAGAAATCCATTAGAGTTGCATTAATTTTATATTCACTGAAAAATACTTAAAATATTAGAATTCAATAAAATAGTCGAAATATATGTAGACATAACTTTTTGGAGAATGCGTATAAAGTTACGGAAAATTTCAAAAATTCTACGTCTGGAATAATACAAGGATATATAAAAATATTTTTATATATAAAAAAATATAATAATAATGATAATAATAAATATTATATATAAGAAAATTTTTATAAAATCTATTCAATTGTAAAAATAAGGAAGAATATTAAGAATACTAAAAGTCTACAAATCCGTAAAAATACTACAAGTATTTTTAAATATTAGAAAATCTTACGAAATTTGATGGATATTAAAAAATACGTAAAAAAGCCATTAAAACTTTAGTCATCATTAAAATCAATGCACATAGAAACACAAGAGTCTAATATAAAAATTAACAAAGATGTTGAAGAGTTATGATAAAAACACTAACATTACTAAGAATTTATGAAATATTAAAAATATAACAAGATACTGTTTTTTGAAAAGTGTATTTAAATGATCAATATCTCCAAGACTTTGAATTCTACAGTATCGAATTCTAAAATGCTATGGAAATCCTGCAAAACTATGTAAATACCAAAAAACACTTGAAATATTAGCAATCCATTAAAATACATGAAAATCCTAAAAATAGTATAAATACTTGGAAAGCATGAAAAACACTAACAGAACTAGAAATTTACGGACAATTAAATATATGTGAAGATATTATTATCTGAAAAATGTATTTGAATAATTAATATGTCTAAAACTTTGAATTCTACAGCATCGAATTCTAAAAGTCTATAAAATTCTGCAAAACTATGTAAATACCAAAAAACACTTGAAATATAAGCAACCCATCAAGTTGTACATAAATCTGTGAAAATACTTGAAATCTTTGAATTATAGAGCATCGCAAGTTGTAGAAATCCATAGAAACACAAGATAGTCCTTACAACAAGATGAATATTGAAAAAATATAATGACCAAGAAGAGGCAGCAAGAAATAATGGCGATTCTAATTCGTCTGAATTCGAAAGTTGTCGCAACGAAACTAGATTTTCCGAAATAAACTTGGGAAATTTTCGGAAAACGCGCGCGACATTACATTCCAGTACAATTATTGTTTGAGATGGAAGAGAAGAAAATCTTTGCGATTGGTAAAATAATGTGAGGATATGCATGAAAAATTGTAAAATGAAGTATTCGAATAACTGGATTTCGAATTAAGGAAAAAATAAGAAAAGGTAGGCGATGGCGGAATTTTTCTAAAATAACCGTAGAATTGGGAACGCTGATTGAAGATGGTTCGATAAAAACGCAGTGTTTCGTAGAAATACGTAGTTTATTGAAACATGTACATCTCTTGATACGGCTGCTTTGCCGCACTTTTTTCCGAAAATGACGATAAATTAATAAAACGTATAATAATCTCTGGCGCCTCGTCATTTTCAACATGGATCGTAAAGCGATAGTTTGCGCTTTTGCGAGTGTGTTTTATTTTGTTTGTTTCGCGACGCTGATTTGCGAGAGTCTAATAATATACAGAGTAGGTCGATAAGTTGTCGCAAAAATGGCTCAACACTGAGATTTCGTGGAGGGAGATGCTGGTTTTGTAGAGTCGAGAAAAGGAGATTTAATGCTTTATTGCCGAGTATTAGGCTGAATTTTCGACATGGATCGTTCTTTCACTGTGAAATTTCAAGTTATTCTAACGAAATCAGGATTTAAAATAAATAAATCATCGAAACACAAGTGTCAAAACTTGAAACTACTTTCAAAGAGTTTTATCGAGTCTGCTCCTCAATTGTAACGCCGAAGAGTTTTAAACGGTAAAAAATAATACCTTTCTGGTTTATTTCATAATTTCACATTTTGCATTGTTACAGAAACGAATCGTTTCATAATTTATGGATACTTGAAAAATGAAATACAAAATTCGAAAATATGGATTTGCGTATTTTGGAAAATTCACCCCACTCAGCGACGAAAAAAAGCATGTATACGTGTATAAAAAGAAGAAGAAAAAAACTTGGAGATGCTTAAAAAAGCCTACCAACTGAAACTGCGCGTGTATGTGGAGAAAAACAATCTCGAGAATGGACATGTTTTAATATCGGCGTCGGCAAGTATTCCCGAAGGAACGTGTTTCATCACGGAAGAAAGCTCGGATGTAAATTTGGACGCGACAAACGAATTTTCGAGTACAGCGAGCGTTGAAAGGAGAAGAATAAAAATGAGAGAGTAGCGTTATCTCGTAGACACAGAGTAGCGGCGATACGGCAACGATGATGGCACGATAACGCGTGTAATTGACCAAACATCACGAAAACGTTGAATAATCCTCGAATTTTGAGTGTTTGAGTAACGTTCTTCCACTTGTTCTCCTTGCTGCTCTTTTTCTTCCGCGATGAAAGATAATTAATTAATCATTAAATTACGTCACCCCCTCCCCCGCTTCCCCCTCTTCTTTTAATTTCCTTCGCCGGTCGTCAATGATGACAATAATTATTTACAAAAAACATGGCAAGTACTTTTTTGCCTCAACGCGTGCTTCGGGAGTGGGAAGAGTTGCGAATTTTCGCGTATACGATCGAACCATTTTGGTAGTGGGTACGCACTATAATATCATTTGAAAAAGTGAATACGAGTACAAACATCGATAGAAAGTTCATTTCAACTTTGATGCTGCTGCTGCTGCTGCTGCCGCGGTTGCTTTTTTTCGTTGCGTCGACAAACGTTATTGGATTTGTTGAAAATTTATAATATGTACAGGATGGTCGATATTTCTACGTCGTCTGCTGATGACAATGCTATGAGTGTTGTTGTATTACGTACGTCCCGAAGCACGCGATTTTCCGTGCTGATGCCTAAAAGTGTTCGCCATTGATGCGCGCGCACTTTTGATATACTATATTCATATATCATTCAAGATTCCATTTATTTATATATTTATAATATAATATAACGTAGCTCTCCATAACACAATTATATCGTGTATTATGTGCGCGTTATGCTTGTGCTGCTATCTACAAATGTATTTTACAACGTCTTTTATTTCGGTCGAAAAGAACGCCTGGCGAACACCAGCACATTTTACTCTTTTTTTCCTTTAACGACAATCATTCATGCGAAATGCCCTTTGTTTCAACAACTCCTGCTTCCAAAAATACGAATTTCCAAAGTATTTTCTAGGATTAAAGAAAACTTGCCAAGATTTTTTCTATTTAAAACGTATATCAAGTTTAAAATATTATTTACTTGATACTCAAAACAAAAATTTGAGACTCTTGGCCATTACTTTGGTATTATGTAACTTGATAATTATTATGATGCGTATGAATTATTCTCTAATCATGACTTTGACGTACAAAAGTGCCATTTGTACAATGAAATTAAATAAGTTGCACTTGCAATTAAAAAAACTCGAATTACCGGGACAGTCATTATAAAATTATTGCGACGAATGTATTTTGTGAATATTTGTCCTACATCACCAGGCTTTCTTTCCTCCCATATTTTTTGAATTTTCGAAAAAATCAAAAAATGTCGGGCTCGGAATGTATTTGTCGTTATACCTTAACTGTACAAAAATATCGAAAATAATAGTAATAACGTGAGAAAATTATGTTACAAAAGCGTTCTCGTTTCGAGGTCGAAAGTTTGCTCGAAATATTCCACGAGTTGACTACTCTTTTTTAGCTCGAGATTATGTTTTATTGCTCAGTCGTGGCACAAGGAAAATATTCCGATCAAACTTTTCGCCCACCTTTAAATATTTGACAAATAACAAAAACAATAAGGAATGCGCCTTCGAGATAAAGTTGGCTCTGATTGTAAATATAGTAAATATTATATAATTACAAATTAAACGAGGTTACTTGTTGCTGAGAAGCATTATTATAGTTTCTCTCTCACTCTCTCTCTCTCACTCTCTCTCACTCTCTCACTCTCTCTCTCACTCTCTCTCTCTCTCTCTCTCTCACTCTCTCTCTCTCTCTCTCTCACACTCTCTCTCTCTCTCTCTCTCTCTCTCTCTCTTCGCTAATTATCACAATTTTCACTGTTGCCGACGTTGGTGACGATTTCGACGCGAGTGCATGGACTTTTTTTCAACAAATCATATAATTTACCGTCCAGCTTTTCACTCTTGATAGTCTTTCTGTAAAAATATAACAACACATTTGCTGCGTAAGTGCAAGGGTTATTATATAATAAATAAGGAGAGAGACTCTAATTCTTACGCTCTTTTTACCGAAAAGTTGATTTTATTCCTTCGGCAATATTTCATCCCGAGTGGAAGAAACGAAAAAGTATACCGAGTAACTTTAGTCTACCAAAGTATACCAAAAATTGATTCAAGTATACTACTAATCGGTCTCCAAAAGTATCCAAAAGTATATCTATTGGCACAAATGCATACTTTTGGGTGACTTGGTAATCGAATCTACTTTTGGTTTACTTCGGTATATGTTGCTATAAAATAATAAGTATACGAAAAGTTGACTCGTCACCCAAGAGTATGCATTTGTGCCAATAAGTATACTTGGGTAGATCGGTTGGTATACTTTTTTCTTCGGCAAAATCAACTTTTAGTTGACGTTGGTATTATACTAATAAAATTACTCCGGTATACTTTTCGTTTTTTCTACTCGGGATACTCAAGTTGCGGAAAAAGGAATGACAATTATTCGAATTTTTCTCAACAGACTTGAATCAAAAAATGCGAAAAAGACAATCGAAAAAGTGGCACAAGTTGGTGAATGTTGTCAAACATGATTTTTTGAAAAAATTTTCAACCTGAACATTCTCACAGTAAAAAATCAATCGTCACAAAGATGATCCAGAAAAGCGAGCATGAGTTTTGATAATCCAAAAATGTTTTCGACAACTGTAGAAAAGTATAGGATTTTTTTATCTTGAAAAGTACGAGTTTGATTAAAAAATTGTGAAACCAAAACATTTCCAAGAATATTAAGCAAGTGGAGATAATAATTGCCTTAGATTCGACGTAAAAGTTTTCTTATAATCTATCAATGCTCGACTCGAAAACCTTGAGTAAATTTCCGCTGAGTTGTTGGCAATAAGTTGAAGAAACAATCTCCATAAATACTCGGCCATATCAATATCGATCATCGCAGATTCGGATCAAAAATACCGAGAAGATGAAATCAACTCTAGGGAAAAACAATTGGAAGCGAGTCACGCGTTTCGGAAAACGTGCCATTTTGAAATGGAAATCCCAACCAAACGTGGATTTCGGCCTGAAACTTGAATCGACGTGAGCCAATATATTTTTTCTTGTTGCATTTCGAACCTGAATCGACATTAACGATATTTAAAAATTGTAATTTTTCGAGGTGAATAATGAGTAGAAAAAAAGAGATTCTGCTATTATCGAATACGTTTTTTCAATGCAGTGGCTCTAATGTCTAATGCAGTATTCCTTGCAAGTTGTAATTGGCAGTTGTTGAAAAATTGAAAAATGATTTGAGAATCCGAAAGGTCTGAGTCTTATCGAAAATTGGACTCCGAGAATAGGCGCGTACTGATAATGGATCTCGTACGCTGTGGTACGATATCCAGTTCATTTTTATCATCGAAATCCGCGTGAAAGCGACGTAATGAAAAATAATTGTCAATTACGCCAACACGTGCTTGCAATAAATAATCACATCGGCCCAAAATCATTCAATTATCCTCTCGCGTACACAAATCGTTTTATTGCTTGTCTGCATAAAACATGAAAATCCCCATCGCGAATGCATTACGGAAAATGTACATAAATATTTTTCAACGAAAATGGCTGCTGCAATAATGCGTGTGTAGCAGAAATACCAACTCTCAAGAATGTTATCGAATTTGAATTGGGTGACTTTGGTTCAAGCCTTTCTCTTTCAAATAAAAACTTGATCATTTTAATTGTTAATTTCACATATTTACATTGCTCGAGGACGCGAATTTATAATGCGCGTCAAAGGGTTTTTCACGTGAAAATTTTAAATTCGTGTGCTGCATTTTCAACTAGGATATAGAAAAGCAGTTTATGTGGGTAAAGGAAATGTTCGCAGTAATCGCTGAGTGTGAATAAGTTACAAAAATATTAAATTTACATCAAGATGAAAAAGTTTCACATTTACAGCTGCAATGGGACAAGGGAAAAATCGCAAATGCAACGAATCCAATATCGAAATTTTCGAGTTTTCGTTTCTATGCTTGCAAATCGTTTTAAATTTAACTAAAAAGCGTTATAGTACAATTCATGCAAATTTGATGGAAGAAATTGTAAATAAAAAAATTTCTCATATGACGGATTTTAATTTGAGAACTGCGATTTTCATCGAGTATGATTATGATTTGAGTTTTTTTCTATTTTATCAACTTGCGCGGAAAAAATTTTATGGTGAAAATTACCGAAGATTCAGGATTCGCTGGACAAGGGTGAAATTTTGTGACTTTTTCCCAAAAAATATAGTTATTTCCGCCACATTTTGGGTAAGAAATCCTAAAATGTGGTATTAAACATTACTATATTTTTTGGGAAAAAGTGACAAAATTTCATCATTGTCCAGCGAATCCTAAATCGTTTGGTAATTTTTGCCAAAAAATTTTTTCCGTGTGGAAAGTTCTCGAGATGTTTTTCTTGCAAGTTCATGTTGTAGAGTTTTAACATGAAAATTTCCAATAGAATCCCATGGTGGTTGTGAAAACTGAAGGCTACTGCAACGTTCAAATGTGATACAGAAATTTCGATGAAATTTTATGAGAGACACATTGTAAATTTAAAAAATTGTGGAATTTTCTTGTGATTGAGAGAAATTTGTAAGTTTTTTTCAATGAGGGTGAAAAAAAGGACATACTGGACGTTTCATTTGAATCAAAGTTTTTGAAATCTTACAAGTTGCAAACTATATATTACGAGATGGAAGACTAATAAATTGATTGTGAATTGAACACGAGAAAAACTTGAAAAAATGAGAAAAACTTTTCGATTTCGAAATATCTTGAAATTCATATAGATAAAACATATTTTTAAATTGATAAAAAATTCAGTGGAAAGTCGAGAGTGACTCGATTTTTTTCACGGAAAACAAAAATGTTCTTGCAACAGTAGCTCATTTTTATGTTGCCTCGACAAATCTCTTTTGCTACGAGAGCACGATGATTATGGATAAAATTCCATTCCATCGTAACTGTGCTTTGGTGGCAAACAAGATTTGTCGGGGCAACAAAAAAAAAAAAAGTTACGATGCAAAAAAACTTGGGATGCCAAGTTGTATTGAAAAATTATATTGCATGAAGAAAAGTGAGGAAAAATCCACGTTAGCTCGGGCCCATAATATTTTCAAATCAAGTGTCTTGTTGGAAAACATTGCAAAAAGAAAGCGCCGCCGCGGGTCGCTAATATGGAGAGACTCACGTAGAGGTTGCGTACTCGTCGCCTGCATCCTCTTGCTCCTCCTCGGCGTCATCGTCGTCAGCGTCGTCTTGGTCGTCGTCGTAGTCATCTTGGTCGTTGGCGTCGTCGACGTTGCCGCGGGGGCCGTCGGGCCCGTCGGGGAGCCAGGAGGCGGCGGTCGCATCGTCGAGTAGCGGGGAAATGGGCGAGGGGTGTTGCTGCAGGACCGCCCCCCGCACGGCGGCGGCCACGGCTCAGGCGAGGGCGTAAGAGTGCCCGGCGTGGTGTCACAAGCCGGAGCCGGCGGACGCGGCCCCCGGGGGCGGCGGGGCGCTGCTGCTCGTGTGGTGGTGGTGGTAGAGGGGGCTCGGGTAGTAGGTGTCCTGGTGATGGGACATGGGGTGCATGGGCCCGAGGGCCGTCACGGCCGTGGCCGTCGTCACGTTCGAGGCCCCGATGACGTGCATGCCGTTTTGATGGTGATGCGGCACCGAGGAGGAGGCGGGGGGCGGCGGGGGGCCACCCGGGTGGACGACCCCCGGGTGGTGGGGCGAGTTGTAGCTCGAGTAGCTCTGGTGGAGGTCCGAGTACATCTTGAGCTCCGAGGGCTTCGAGTCCTGGGAGCAGGGCGAGGTCGCGGCCGTCGCGACCGGCAGTAGCCTCGTGATGCTGAACGGGTGGCTGGTCGCCGTCTGGTACGAGGGCTCCTGCTTCAGGCTCGTCGCCATGCTGTGATGGTGGATCGGGTCCCCGAGGAGGTTGTGGTGGTGGTTGTTGATGCTCCGGGCCATCGCCGCGAGCTCCTCGTGCGTCGGCCCGAGGTCCGAGCCGAGGAACCCGATGTCGTTGGGATCCGTTTTCAGGCCGACCCCGTGGTTCATGGACGATAAAGGATGGTGATGTTGGTGATGATGGTGCACCAGAGCCTGGAGCTCCTTGTCCTCTTGCTGCTGCTGGTGCTGGTGCTGCTGGTGCTGCTGCTGGTGCTGCTGCTGCTGCTGCTGCTGCTGCTGCTGGTGATGCTGTTGCTGGACGGGGGTCTTTTTGCCGAGCTCGTGGGCGACGGAGGAGGAGGAGGTGGGGCTGTTGCCGGCTGTACCAGACGCGGTGGAGCCGGCGACGGCGGACGAGTGGTGATGGTGCTGCTGCTGCTGCTGCTGCTGGTGATGGTGGTGCTTGTTGGTCTGGCGCGTCTGCTCCTTCTTCTCGTCCTTGAACCTCTTCTGGCGCCTGAGGTAGCAGCCGTTCTCGAACATGTTGCCGCTGTCGGGGTGGAGGGTCCAGAAGGAGCCCTTGCCGGGCTTGTCGGGGGTCCTGGGGACCTTGACGAAGCAGTCGTTGAAGCTGAGCGAGTGCCTGATGGAGTTTTGCCAGCGCTGCTGGTTCTGGCGGTAGAAGGGAAAGTGGTCCATGATGAACTGGTAGATCTCGGAGAGGGTGAGCATGCGAGTCGAGGCGTTCTGTATGGCCATGGTGATGAGGCTGATGTACGAGTACGGGGGCTTGGCGTGGGTGTAGCTCCTGCGGTACGACTTGTCGGCCCTGGCGCGCTGAATGGCCGCCGAGGTCGGGGACTCGGGCTCGACGAGGCCGAGGTGGTCGCGCGTCATGACGGAGGAGCCCGGGCCGCCGGCGGCCGTGCCGGGGATCGGGCCGTAGCCGACGGTGCCCATGCAGGCCCCGGGCCCCATGGCCCCGCCGTAGGCGCCCATGCCCCCGAGGCCCATGTTGGCGAACGCCCCGGCGGCCGAGGCCGCGTTCTGGGGGCTGCAGTTGGCCCCGATGCCCATCGACATGTTCATCGGCATGCAGCCCATGCTGTTGATGGAGCTGTAGGTCGGGCCCCCGATGTTGGACATGACGCCCGCTGCGCTGCTCGACATGGCGACGCCGCCAACGAGGCCCCCGGCCTCGCCGTACAGCTTCTGCGACTGCAGCATGGTCATCTCCTTCCTCCTCGTCCTAACCCTCCCCCCGAACCAACAACAAACAACCCCAACACTCAACCAATATGCAATAATATCCTTTTTTCACGGCACTTGGCAATCTATCTCGTTTTCTTCACTACTCCCGGCACTCATTCGACCATCATCATCATCATCATCATCATCATCATCATCATCATCATCTCGCGACCTCGATTTGTCGTTTCTTATTAACGCACTCGCGGGGTTGTTTCTTCTTGTTTCGCACACGCGTGTTCCTTCCGTTTCCCCCCGGCGGGATCGGGGGCGGCAATGAGGGGTGGCGCGTTTCGCGACCCCTATCTATTTTCCCTCGGGCATCTCTCTCGCGCACACTTTTCGGTTCGGGACTGTTTGGACAGAGCGCCGTGCGAGCGTGGACGCCGACTCGCGAGTGTACTCGGGTATTCTTCGAGCTACGGGCTTCTCGTTCAAACAGTCCTCCCCCCACCAGCGGCATCGAGCGCTGCCAAGCTGCGGGCTACGCCCCGCGCTGCGGCTCCCGCCAACCCAATATCCGCGCTCCCCGTCCGCCGAGCCGAGTTTTCGCGCTCTCCCCGACACTCCCCATCGCTCACCCAACATGCCCCAATCCCCGGGAACGGCCACGGCCTCCCGCTCATGTCCCGGCTGTTGCTACTCACGCGACCCCCCTCCCTTCCGCGCCTCCCATGCAGCGAGCCTTTTCAGCTGCTTCGTACATGCCGCCACTACACACGTACGTGAGTGAGTGACTGACTACTCTCGCGCCGCGCAGCCGTCTCTCTCATTCACCTTCAATCTCACCTTAAGGTCCTCAAGACCAAGACGACAACACCATGTCAACTGCCATCTCACCTATGCATTATTTTTCACAACCCTCTTCTCTTTATTACACCGCGCACTTTTTACCCATTTTCTCTTCTTACTGTTGCTACAACGTATTATTCATATATATATTTATATTATTCATATATATATATATATATATATATATATATATATATATATATAT